>JAQZBX010000949.1:0-92436 GCA_029593785.1 Cabassous unicinctus | reverse complement strand
TTATTTCATTTTCCTATTAATTGCATTTGGTTATTATATGGGCTTCATCTTCAAGGAAGATTTAGACCACAGTAGGGTTACAAAGGGGGCTGCAGAGAATCATTGGTGGGGGGTATCTGGGATGGGGGATTCATGGGAGTAAGTTCATCTGAATATACATGAAAGATATATAAACTTGTTCAAATGATCAAGGGATGGGGCATGGTCACGTTGGATAGACACTCACTCAGTAAATGAGGGAATACTGAATTCCCAGCTTGGAGAGCTCTGCCACATTCTCCAAGGGAGCAGCAACAGTCCCCTGAGTGCAGGGGCAGTGTCTGGCAAAAGAGGATGGCCCACTGTTGGGTTCTTGTTATTGATAACTAGCCTTATGAGTCTTTGATCTTGTAATTGAAACTTGGCCTACTGCTATGGGGAGACTAAGGGTTGCCATCTGAGAGCCTCCTTGTTGCTCAAATGTAGCCTCTTTCTAAGCCAAACTCAGCATATGAATGCATTACCTTCCCCCCAGAGTGGAACATGACTCCCAGGGATGAGCCTCCCTGGCAACGAGGGATTAATACCAAGTGCCAACTGGAAACACGACTGGAAAAAAAAACTTGAATAAAAGGGGGAAAAACATAAAGACAAATGAGTTCATGTGGCTAAGAGACTTCAAAGAGAGTTGGAAGGTCATCCCAGAGGTAACGCTAATGCACACCTCAGTAGTATCTCATAGAACACCAAAGTCGATATCACCCCACACAGAGGGCCTCCTGAGGGCTCTGGAGACACCCAGATCCTATATAAGGGGTATAGCCCCAGAGAGTGATGCCTTATCAGTGGGCTCTACTTTGGAATCTGTGCTCCTCAGAGTGACAGAGTTGGAATCAAACAAATCCTCCCTGCACATGGTCCATTAGTCCCTTCCATTCAAACCTATATGTGAGGCTGGAGTTTGTAGGTGTACTTCCAGAGACTGGAGCCTCTGGCATTCCTTTGTACCAGCTGTGCCTGGAATCTTGGTGGAGCTGCAACTCCTACTCTACAGCTCAATGGACTCACCCAAGTCACCTGGTGAGGAGATGATGCTGGACAACGGCCATCCTAGGGAATGGAGAGAGTCTGCAGCTGCAGGCAGGATAATCCCATCCACTGTATCCATGGGATATAAGCCCACTCTCACTTGGAGGTGGAGTGGACATCACCATTCCAGTCCCCTCAGGATTGGGGGAAGAGCTATGGACTAGAGTGGACTTAATGGTATTCTGTTGTAGACATATTGTGATTCAAGCAATGGAAGAAATTATAACAGCGAGGTGGAGCCAGTGGCCACTAGACGCTTTCGGGGTGGGGAGGGGAAGGGCAGTTGTAATACAGGGGCTTTTTCAGGACTTAGGGGCTGCCCTGAGTGACATTGTGGCAACGGACATAGGCCATTTTACATCAGCATATACCATGCAGAACTGTGTGGGAAAGAGTGTGGTCTACAATGTTCACTGTGGTCTACGCTTAGTGGCAAAGTCCCAGGATGTGTATATCCATTGCAGGTGATATGCCACACTAATGAAAGATGTTTATGTGAGATGTTATGGGAGGTATGGGAGGTGGAGATCATTGGAATCCATGTAATTTTTGTGTAACATTTATGTAATCTAAGCATCTTTTAAAATATATATGAAAAAAATAACATTTATATAAGCAAATGCACATATACACATATATATCTATACATCATTTTACAAATATTGGTTTTTATTGTGAAAATTTTGAATTTTACCCACAATAAAAAAATAAATAAATATAAAACAAACAAACAAAAAAACACATCATAGAAAATACCCTGCAACTTGTCAAGTCAACGACCATAAAAGAACATGGACTCTTGAAAAGTATGATAACTTTTATAGTTATTAAAACATATACTGAGGTAATAGATTGGTTTATATCCTAAAGCGTTATATCCTAAGAGCTTCTAGAAAATTCTGAATAACAATATCATCAATTTCAGTGTATAAGCTAATGAATGTCATTATATATCATATCAAAAGAAAGACAGCACAGCAGCTGGTTGTCAAACTAGCAGTATTTAGTGAGGTCTAAGGGCATAAATTCCCAACAGGAGATTTTTAGACAGAAAAGTTGATGAAGTTAGTTAAAGACATTTAATATGGACAAGTATAGAAAACATGCATAAACATATATAATTTTACAATATGAGTTTATATTATCTTATATGGCATGTAGTACTAAATATTATAAATCTGTCTTAAGAATATTTTATAACATATTCTATAAGTGTAGCAAGTCTAAATGTAAATAAATATTTACATTTAAATGAATATTTACATTTAAATAAAGATTTGTAATATCTCTTTTCTGAATAGCATGACATAATTATCTTATAATGACCAGCTATTTTTGCAGTTTTTTTCTAGGTCTAGGAAACAGAAATTAGGTGTCATAATCATTGAAGAGGTATTATATCATGGCTGTATATTACAAATGACAGAATGCTCTACAATGATAATTTGAATTCTACTTTAATGGAAGTAAAATACATAAAACAGTTTTTAAAAAGCTTTTCCTGGAGAGAAAAATTTTTCCTAAACATTTTTTTTTTGTTTTTTGCTTTAAAATTTATGCCATTAATGCTCACAAATTGCATTCAAAAGTTAATAATAGCCAAATCTTATCTATATATACCAAAGAATCTGCTCTGTATAAGTTTTTTTTTTCTTAATTTTTGGCCTATAAATTACCACAAGCTAAATGGATTAAAATAACATCCACTTATTATCTCACATTTCTGTAGATCCTAAGTCCAGGTGGGCTTGGCTGGGTTTTCTGTTTAGGGTCTTACAAGTCCAGAATCAAGGTGTGAGCTGGGCTGAACTTTTATCTGGAGGTTCTGGGACAGAATCCCTTTCCATACTCTTTCAGGTTGTGGCAGGATTCAGCTCCTTGTGGTTGTGGAAGTATTGTTTCCTTGCTTGCTGTAGGCTGCAGATCATCCTCAGCTCCCAGAAGCCACTATCAGGTACTTTCCACATGGCCTCCTTCATCTTTAAAGCAGCAATGACAGGTCGAATCTTCCTTATGCATCAAGACTTCCACTTTTGCATCAAGACTTCCACTTCTGCCACCAGTCAAAGAAAACTCTCTGCCTTTAAAGGGCTCACAGAATTATGTTAGGCCCACCCAGATACTTTCCCCTTCTTAAAGTAAACTGTGCCCTATGATGTAACATAATCACTGCTTCCACCCACACTGGGAGGATATTATGGAAATCAAAGTTCAGTGGGGTCATTATGTAACTCTGCTTACCACAATTTCCTTTTGTTAAATTTTAAAGAGTATAGGGAATTGGGTATTGGCTACTAGAGAAGAGCTCTCAATGTCTGTCACTAATTTACAGTGCAGATAATTCATGCATTGATAAACAGGCTTTGCCCACACCACAGATATATTGCCCAGAATAATTTAAAATATGTTCTGATAAAGTTTATACATGGTGATAACTTTACCTACTTTTTCATGAAACAAAGTTAGGAAAATGTTATCTTACTCTTTTCTCCAACAATCCACCTTAGTCAAAAGCAAAATGAACATGGAAGAATGTCAGAACTGTCAGAGCACTGGACAGAGCAGATAAATGATATAAAAAAACAATGAATAATAATTTAAGAAGAAAGAGGTTCTCTTTCTTGTCATAAGTACAGTCTGGGTATTTGAAAGTCTTTTATTGTGTTCAATAAAGTATTTCAATGTCCAACTATTTCAAATCTGAAAAAAATAAAAGAAATCAAGGTGGTGCCAAAAACTTAGAAATAAAAGCAAAATTAAAATAAAGTTACAAAGATACAAAGAGTGCTATGTGTAGTCTATCAAAGTATCTACAAACATTAGTTTCTAAACCCTTATACTGAAATCTATGATGGTATTTTTATTTTATTTTCTTTTACACACAAACACACAAATATGTGTGAATGTTGTTTCCCTAAATATCCAAAGCCCACTGTAACATCTGTTAGCACATGCAAATGAAAATGGCCTTTATTCAATAAATTACACAATTTATAATTATGTGATTTTAAAACAAAGCATGAGATAACTTAATGAAGTGTTCGCACTTATTTTTTTTAATTAAATATAGTAAAAATGTCTATAAGCACAGTATATAGTATATGGTTTTCCTTCTTTGTTATAAACAAATACATAGACCTCTTTCATTTTTATAGCTGAGAATCAATTTTTCAAATGCAGCATTTCAGACTATCTTGCTTTTCAAGAAATATTATATGAAAAATAATGTCTTATGGTTTATCCGCACTTTTAAAATCCTGATCAATAAAAGTGGGTAGGAAAGAATATCTTTATATGCGAAGGTAATTAAATCAGTAACTATAAAAATGTGTGTATGACCTAATTAACCCCAAGATATTTAATTTGAAACTAAGAAGAATTTAAATAGATAACAAGTAGACAAATGAAAACTATTGGCCCTTTTCACAAAGATGGTATAAAGAAACAATCAGCTTTTATGGCAGAGAACCCATTAACTCTCATATGTTTTCATGAAAATTTTTAAAATTTCCTTTTTAAGTTAGAGAAAATTATCTAATTTAAATAAATGTTTAAGATCTTATTTTAGTTAATTTTTTTTTATTTTTAAAGAAGCTATAGATTACATAAATGTTACATATGAAATAAAGGGGATTCCCTTATGCCCCATTCCCTTCCCCTCCCACACTTTTCCACATTAACAACATCCTTCATTAGTGTGGTACATTTCTTACAATTGATGAACCCATGTTGAAGTATTGCTATTAACCATTAACTAACAGTTTACATTATAGTATATACTCTGCCCTGCACAGTTTTGTAAGTTATGACAAAATATATACTCCAGGTATTCACCACTGCAATGTCATGAAGGACAAATCCAATGTTCCAAAAATGCCCCCATATTACACCTATTCTTTCCTCTCCCATCCCAGAACCTCTGGTGGCCACTGCCTTTATATCAATAATAAGAGTTTTTCCACTGTTAGAATAATAAGAAGTCTATATCAGAACAATAATGTCTACTTTAGTCCATTTTTTGTTTGATATGCCCTGGGCCGGGGATTGAATCCAGGACCTTGTATGCAGGAAGCTGATACTCAACCACTGAGCCATATAGGCTCCCCTGAATTGTTGTTTTTTTTTTTTTTTTTTTTTCATTTGTTCATTTGTTCGCACCAGGGACAATCCAGGACTCCCAGGTGGGAGGTGGATGCTGCACTGCTTGAGCCACATCCGCCTCGGCTGTAATCTTTTTTAATGGTTATTCTCGTCACATGTGTAACATTATTATGTAAATATCTAACTGTTGCTGAACCTTCATTGGCCCTGGACTTGTGGAGATTATTTCTCACAGTTTTTTATATGATGTGAATCTGTAGTAAAATACTGGTCTTTTGAATCCAGAGAATTTAAATAATAAACCATGTAAAATATCATGACTTAACGTGTTTCTGGTCAATAGCAAAAATCTATTTTCAACTAGGCTTCAGAATAGAAGGTAATTTTTCACACACTGGGGATGCACATTATCTTATACAGTAATTCAGCATGGGGAAAATCCAGAAGCAAAAGGAGACATAGTTAAATAGCCAATCTGATCCTACAAAAAAACACAGATTCTAAAATTCAAACAATAAAAGCTTAAACCACATATTAGCAGTGGAGAGAAAGGCCTTCAGATGATAGTATTAATAATGATTCTACTTCTAGAACCTGAACCAATTTGCATGCATGTAAATAAGGGATTCTGTCTCAAAGAAACAAAAATCCAGACATGCTGCTTTAGATGAAAATAGCATGGGATAATTAAAAGGAAAGCAGTCAGGTGTGGTCATTGAAAAACAAGTTTAGACTCCCCACAGTGGAACTAATCTAACATTGTTTGCAGCAAGGCGTTGGAAATCAATATTAGAATCACACAATATATTATTTTTGGTGAATTTGTGGAACTATGCTTAATTACCTTACTTAAAGAAATACATATCTACATATATCTTCAATTTTGACCCTTGTTTTGTGCTCCAGAAACCTATGTTTAAATGCTAAATTAATATCTGTGTTTTAAGACCTAATATAGATTTCAAATGTAACAGTTTCAAACAAAAGCTGTTGGTCATTTTCCTAGTTATAAAGCTCTCTATTTACTGCAGTTAAAAACCAAGATATCAGTGCCATACTAGGTATATAAAATGGGAAACCCTCTCCCCAATTTCTCGCTGCCCCTAGTTTTATTTATGTGTGACTCTGCTGTCCACTAAATTATTAGCTTATTCTTTATTTCATCCTCCTCTGAAATAGTGCTGTTTACACACTGATTGCATAGCTACCATTCTGTTCTGAGTTGAGTGTGTTCTGTATTGTATCTTCCTCAATTTACTGTGCCCTTTTTAATTGTAATTTCTTCTGAGTGTTGTTAAGAGTTTTGGCTCATGGTGGTGACTTTATTGTAGTGACAGTACTGACCCTCAAAGAAAGAGCAAAGGAAAATTATAATGCTACATGAATAATGCAAGTTTCCCCATAGTTTTATATGCCTTCAAGAACATGTTTGGAGAAACAGAAGGAGTTGATTAGGGATTGGTAGAGTCATTTGTCATCATGAAAAGCACAGTAAAAATTTGTCAACAGTTATAAGATGGTAATTGAGAAGTGGCCAGAGATTTCAAGAAATTTGAAGAGAAAGAAGAGGTATTTATCAATGTAAGAGTCTAGGAATATGTCTGTATCAATCAGATATAAGAAAAGAAGTTACACCAATAACTTGAATGGAAGGAATTTATTATATTATATATTTAACTAATTAGGGAGTTAGGACTATAAGATTAAAAAGCAAACACTAACATAGTAATGAGGACTCAAATGCCAGAAGAAGCTACCATCCCTATGACTAAGGAAAGAAAGGGGACAAGGTGAAATTACTGAAACATAAAAATTTAAGGAGGGGCCTGCAGAGCATAGACTCAGACATCTGAAGGAGGGACACTGCTCATCAGGAGCTGGGGTCTCTGAGTAGTGAGAAAGGATGGATCTGCCTGAGAACTGATATCTGAAAAGGGTCACTGTGAAGCTGGTTTGGCAAGTGTTGGAAAAACAAAAATCTGGTTTCCTGGAGTCGCTGGGCAATTTGATGTAATTATGAATTCCAAAAATATATATTGGATTATGCTCTTAAACTGACCTGTTCATCTGGGCAAGATTAAGTTATGGTTAGTGCATTGACTGGGCCAGGTCAGTAGGGTGTTGAGCCCCACCCCTTGGTGGGTGGGGAATAAAACATAAAAGGCATCACAAAGAACAGAGTTGCAGCAGTTTTGAGTAGCAGTTTTGATGCTGGAGTTTTGATGTTGGAGAGAAGGCCCCGGGATAGAGATAAGCCATTCGCCTGAGAGTTCACATCTGGCCTTGTGGAGAGAAGCAAAGCCTAGAGAGCCTATTAGTCTACAGCTGACCTTGTGGAGGAAACAGAAGAGTTAAGCCCGGAGAGAAATGCAGCCCGGGGAAGAGAGGAACCCAAGATGCCTGAACCGTGGCAAATGTCGGCAGCTGTCTTGCTCCAACACGTGGCAATGGACTTTGGTGAGGGAAGAAATTTATGCTTTATGGCCTGGTAACTATAGACTTCTACCCCAAATAAATACTCTTTATAAAGACCAACCAATCTCTGGTATATTGCATTAGCATCCCTTTGGCTGACTAATACAGTTCCCTTGCTGCTAAAGAAAGAAATTATTCTCCTGGAGTGAAGAAGTGTAGCTGGGATTGCAAGCATAGTATATACAATCAGAAATAAAGCCAATAGGAAGCCTACAGGAAGAAGGCCCTTCTTCCTCCTGTATCCATGCACTCTACCTCTACAACCACCACCCCACATTGGCAGAATATAATATGGAGATACTTTTAAAGGCGAAGGGGATTGTGAGGACTCAGGTCCAGCATCACAAAGCTGGGTATGGAAGGGAGGGTTTGGAGCAGAAAGACAATAACTTAATCACTGGTACAACATCCACAGGTAAGTCCTCTATAATACTTTCATTTTCAATTACACTTTGCAAAAATGATATATATGTGATAATCACAATTAAACCAGTAGCCACAATATAATAAATTATATCACTGGAGAAATAAATTGGTCTTAGTCCAATCCACAGCCATTTTCCTCCAGCATCCAAGAAAAAACAATCAGATTATTCTCTTAGCCACAAAAAGATGATCTTAGAGATTTATGTAAAATTAAATGCTATTTAAGAAAGAAATGACAGGAGATGCCATAAGTATTCATTGTAATGACACCCAGAAGTCTTATGCATTTAGCCACTGACTTCCAAGGATTTTAAGAAACTGTCTTAACTAGATTTTTAGGAGCAATTCATGTGAAATAAATATATAGAATGTTGCCTTTTCCAACCCCTTTTGTAAAATAACTAATCAAAGATTTTATTATATTTACATTCTATACAAAAGTATTTATTTTCTTTTAAGAAAGAGGCTGTGGTGGTTTGGAAATATGAACCCTAGAAAAACATGTTCCTAAATTTAATCCAATCCTCTGAGTGTGAGCCCATTGTAAGTAGAATCTTTTGAGGAGGCTACTTCAGTTAAGGTGTGGCCCAGCTGAATGAAGCTGGATCTTAATCCCATGACTAGGGACTTTTATCAGCAGAATGAAACTCAAATTGATAGAGAGAAAGCTATGGGGATGCAAGAAGTTGAAAGTCAATGGAACCCAGAAGAAAAGGGAGGAGACCAGGAGAAGTACCATGTGCATTGCTATGTGATAGAGGAGCCAAGGACCAAGGATCACTGGCACCCAGCCCCAGAATGACAGTATTTGGAAAGAAAGTATTGTCTTGATTATGTCTTGAGTTGGACCTCTCCAAGTCTCAAAACCATAAGCCAATAAATTCCCAAAGTGTAAGCCCACCCCTTGCATGGTATTTGTTAGCAACAAGGAACTAAAACATTTTTTGGTACTGGAAAGTATGATGCTGCTCTTGCTAGTAACTAAAAATGTGAAAATAACTTTGGAATTGGGTAATGAGTAGAGGCAAGAATAATCTTAGAAGGAAATGATAAATGGGTAATTAGAAATATTTTTCAAGTGGCAGAGAACTTGACAAAATTGATATTTTTCCAATTAATTTTTTAAACTTTATTTCTATAGAAGTTTTAGATTACAAAAAAGTTACTTAGAAAATATAGAGAATACCCATATACCCCACCCCCTTCGCTTTCATATTTTCCTGTTAATAAAATCTTTAATTAGTGTGGCACTTTTGTTACAATTGATGAACAAATATTGAAGCTTTGCTACTAATCCTATCCTATAGTTTACATTATGGCTTATGCTTTACACCGTACAATTTTATAGGTTTTGACAAAATGTTTAAGGCCTGTGTCCATCATTGCAATATCATCCAGAACAGTTACTATGTCCCAAAAGTGCCCCTTGTTATACCTATTCTTCCCACTCATTCCCCTCAGAACCTCTGGTGACCACTATCTTTATATCAATGTCACAAGTTCTTCCATTACTAGAATAATAATAAGTCTACTTTGGTCCATATTTGCATTCTTCACTTATGTTTATTTATTCCTCAATCTTGAGGATTTGGGGATGGTGATGTTCACTCTGCTTCAAATTGAGAGGGGGCTTAAATATCATAGGACAGATGGATGGAATTGTCCTGCTTGCAGTTGTAGATTCTCTCTATTTTTGGGGAATGGGTATTGTCCATCACCATCCTTTTGTTAATTGTCCTGGGAGAGTCCAATGAACTGGAGAGTAGATGTTGGCTGCAAGTCTGCTGTATTTCAGAGCTCAACTGGCATATGAACAGATAGAAAATTTAAGTCTTTGGGACATATATTTAATGGGTCTAGTGCTAATTATAGGTTCAAATAAAAGGGCAGAAGAACCATTTGGAGGGAAATTATAAATGTGACTAGCTTTTACATTGGGGAGATACATTAAAATATATTCCAAAGTAAATCCCTCTGACTGGATGCCGATTTCCTGGGGTTGTCTGCCCTGCCTAAATTGTCCAGATGTCTTTAGAACCCTCAGGAGTACCCAAAATTGATGCATTGTTTACTGTGGCAGTCAGTGAAATCCTCCTGAGATGTGCTTAGGCATAATCTCTGGAATGACCTCCCAACTCACTTTGAAATTTCTTAGCTGTAAAAACTCTTTTGTATTTTATATTTTTCCCTTTTGGTCAAGGTCTTTTTCCATTGCTAGTTGGGGCTCTCCAATGACTTTTTAAATATATTTTTATTATACTGTTTGTGAAATTACAAAACAATCATGCACATGTGTGGAATTCCCATACAACACCCATCCACCAACACATTATGTTGTTGTAGAATATTTGTTACAAATTATGAGATAATATCATCAGACTATTACCACTAACTATGGTCTATAGTGTAAATTTGGCATATTTTTTTCATACCCCTCTATTATTAACATAGTACATTTTTGGCATTGATGCAAGAATATTACTGTATTAATGTTAACTACAGGCCATAGTTTACCTTAATTGTATTTTTGATGTTTGATAGAAAGCAGAACTTGAAAGCAATGAATTTGGATATTTAGTTACAGATATTTCCAAGCTAAGTGTGGAAGGTATAGCCTGGTTTCTCCTTGTAACTTATAGTGAAATAAGAGAGAAAAAGGATAAGCTGAGAATTGAATTCCAGGTCACAAAGAAAGCAGAAACTGATGGTTTGAAAATTCTGAGCCTATCCAGATAGTATGTTTTGGGTATGGGGCCAGAAGTGACTCTAACAGGGACTTTCCTGAACTTCTAGAAAGAGAATACCTAGAGAATAAGGCTTATTGTAAGGGTTAACTGAACATGGATCCAGCCACCATTTCAGTGGAAGTCAGAGTTGGAAATGAAGTTAGGCAGGATTGATCTATAGAAAGTCTATTGACTGATGGTTTGGATACCTGTGAATTGCATTCAAAGCTGACAACGATTTTGTGAAATTTGAATGACCAGAGCCATTGACAGCCTGGACTAAAAGGGACAGAGAAGGGATGAATTAAAGGAATGACTTCAAAAGCACAACCATGGAAGCTGAGGCTGGACCAAAGAGATCTCCTCAGGCCAAGAAAGTGGGCCCACCCTTGTGTGTGAAAAGGGCAGGTTTGACCCTGTGCTTGGGAGGGCAGGCCATCTTCCTTGTGCTTGAAGGGGGAGGTCCTTGTATCCCATTGTTCAGGAAGAGTTCTGTCACTCCGATGCTTGGTGATGGTTGGACCTGTGACCTAGGGATTGAGGAAAGCCTCGCCATCAACCTTATGCTCAGAGAATGTAGGGTCTGTGTCCCAGATCTGACTGTCATCCAGATTCTAGGAAAGGATGGCTTCTTCACCCCATTATTCAGGGAGAGTGTGGCCACTACACAAGCTTTGGAAGGGGTGGGGTTGCTGTTCTATCAGGCCCAGAAGGTAAAACATTCATCAATAGATGACTCTCAGACTTTGAAATCTAATGGAGTTTTCCCTACTGGATTTTGGAATTATTTGGGGCCTATGATCCTTGTTTTCCTTCTAATTTCTCCTTTCTGAAATGGGAATGTCTGTCCTATGCTGGTCCCTCAACTGTATATTGCAAGCAAATAATTTGTTTTCTAAATTACACAGTTCCACAGACAGAGGGTAATTCTTTCTCTGGATAGATCACATACATAACCATCAGTTAAATCAGTATTTAGCATTGTTACTGATATGACTTAAGGTTTTTGGGATATTGGGATGGAATGAATGTATTTTGCAAGTATTAAGAACATGTCTTTTTGGGATCCAGAGGGTAGAATATGGTGATTTGGAATTAAGTATCCCAGAAATGGTTCACACACTTATTCCATTCCTGTGGGTGTGAATTCATTGTAAGTAGGACATTTGGTAAGTTTACTTCAGCTAAGGTGTGGCCCAACTTATTCAGAATGGGTGTTAATACTATTACCATCAGTATACTTAATAGTATTATTGGATTCTTTTATAAGCAGAATGAAATGCAGGAAGATAGAGAGAAAGCCTTGGGATGCGAGAAGCTGAAAGTCAACAGAACCTAGAAGAGAAGGGAAAGGCCATCATGTGCATTGCTGTGTAACAGGGAGATGGATCATTGGCAATCAGCCTCAGAATGCCAGTTTTCTGAAAGAAAGCTTTGCCTTGCTGATGCCTCAGTTTGGACTTCTCCTTGCCTCAAAACTGTAAGTCAATAAATTCTCATTGTTTAACCCAACCCAAAGCATGGCATTTCCTTTAGCAATTAGTAAACTAAAAACAGAAGCACTGATTCTTATTAACATTATTCACTACATTGGTTTTTTGGTAAATAATTGGAAAAATCACAGCAATTTATGTATTTGTGAATATCATCAACAAAAGCACATACATAGCAATAATAATGCATGGTCTTATTTAGTTAAGTTTCATTAATGAATTGGTAAAAATCAATATATATTGGTTCAAATTGCTGCATCTTAAATTTCATAAAATGAGAATAGAAAATCTCAGATATTACACTCTTTTACAGTAATTACACTCTTTTTTTTTAAAGCATCCTTAGTCTGTATTCGATTTTTTTTTCCTTCTAAAGTTGCTTCTTTGACAGCCACCTACACTTCTCTTCTTCCTGATGTTGTAAACTGACTTATAAACAAATTTATACATATAAAAGATTTATTATTAGCATACATGGTTTTCAAACTGCATGCAGACTATCCCTAAAATTTCATGATATATACTGAGATAAGGGTTTATATTCATGATATTCCCTTTTTCACAGTAAATTGACAAAATGTGAATGACAGAATTGATCGACAGAGACAATGCTTTCTCTTCTGATATTAACTTGTTGACAGCAAATATTTTTATGACAATTTCCATGCAACAAATCTTTCCCATTTCAGAGACCTCAAATAAGAATACTATTATTTCAGAAATATGTTTATCCTGTATCTGAAGTAGTATTTTTAAATCTAACTTACCAAACTGGTTTGCATTCCCTTAATTGACCTGTCCTTAAGGAAATGGCTTCTGGCAGTGCTGTGGAGATAAGAGCAATCTAAGATTTTGTTGCTACTTCTCTTAGAATTGTTTACAATAAAATTCCAAGTCTTAATTTTTATTTCATTTAAAAAGTCTTGTTCTAATATTTTGCTATGTAGACTATCACTTACATTGCTGACTTCATTTAGAGTCATGCATCCTTTTGGTCACACTGGATTTGAAAAAAAAGCAATGAGGTACAAAAATAATGATTTTTAAAAAATTATACACATATCTCAAATGAAATAAACTTCAAAAGTACAAATCCAGAATTCCAAAATTAATGGAAAAGTTAGGAAATGAATGTTCTCTTCATTCAATGAAGCATACAGTAGATTCAATATAAATTCTACATTTAAAATATAATTCAATAGAAAACATCAAAGGGCATATCAAAAGTTATATGTTCATGTCATTACTCAATTCTCTGCTTTTCCTAAATCCTTTACATTTTATTTGAAATCCCTCACTCTCAAGCTATTCAATTGTTGTATTTCACCTATCGAATATCCCATATTTTGAACTTTTCTAGGTTACGTCCCTTGATATTGATCCATAGCCCAACTTTCCATCAACTATCCTTGGTATATACTATTTACATTTTGTTTTATTCCCTGGCCAATGTGTATTAGATTCTATATTAGCAAACAAGTTAGTAAAACAACCCATATAGATGCATTAATTAACAAGCACTAGCACTTTATCAATGAAAATGTTTTTACTCATAGATATTATTGAATAGTTGAAATTTATATTCTCCAAAATCCAATATTTGTGGTTTGTGAATGAAAGAAAAATATGTATATGATATTATATTTGAAGTGTTTTAGAAATTAACACAAATGAAACTATACACCAATGATGACTTTCTGAAAAAACAGGAAAATATTCATGGTAGATAGATATGATATGTATTCCAACATCTTGGAATATTTGAAAAGTGTGTGATTGGGCAATCAAATAAAAGTTCCTGTGTTCTGGCTTGGTAACAATGTACTCTTTTTCTATTTAAATAGTTAACAAAAGATTAAGGCATCAGTCCTTAACTTATCATAATCTAATATAACTTGATTTTATTACCATTTACCATCCTCTTGATTTTTATATTGTTGTAATGAATTTTATTCACTACAACAATATAAATTGTTTATATATTTTATATTTTTTAAATGTTTTATTTTAAACCCCAAATATATTATTTTTAACCATGTCAAAATTCACTTAAATTTACACATCTAATTACCCTTCAGATAGCTGTTTCTTTTTCCCTGTATCTCCAAGATTTCATCTGGGAATATTTTTCTTTTGCCTGAAGATAACCATTTTAGAATTTCGTTTTCTCTAGGTTCATTGGTGACAAATTCAGGCACTTTTTGTCTTAAATCTATGTTTTCCACTTATAATTTTGAAGAATACTTTATTGAATAGAGAATTGTAAATTGGCAATATTTTCTTTCATTTAAATGGCTTCCATTATATGGTTAAGAAGTGGTATTTCATTTCAACAGATGTTGTTTTGAAGGTAATGATTAATTTTATCAGATTGCTTTATATATCTTGTTTTTGAAATCGAATTCCTACAGTTTTGGATATCTAGGTGTGAATTTTTCTGTTTTCATTGTGCTTAAAGTTTACGAAGCTTTCTTGAATCTTTTTCTTCTCGCTCATTTCCCACATTGAATATTTCTCAGCCATTATCAATTCAAATATTGCATCTTCCCTAATCTTCACTCCTATACTTTAGGGTCTTTAGGCCTTCTAACTATAACTCCACTTTATTTTCGCATTCATTTATATTTTCCCATCCCTTTCTTTCTCACTGTATATTTTCTGATATATTTTCCAATTCACTAACTCACTTTTCATAACTAATCATCTGTTAACCCATCCTTTAAAGTCTTGATTTATTTACTATATTCTTGTTTTTAAATATCCATTTGTTTATTTTTGTAGTTTACAGCTTTGGTATGAAACCTTCAATCTTGTATTTCAGTTCATGTATAGTAAGTTTCGTTATATTGAAATCTGTGCCTGTTAATACCATTACCTAGATACCCTGACTGGTATTTCTGTGGTCTGCTATTTCCTCTTTTCTTATTACATTATGGTAATTTCACTTTTTATTAGTCAGTTTTTATTGAGTTCTAGACATTTATTGAGTTTTGTATAAAACTAGTGGCTTAAGACCTTCTTTTTCACTCCACAGACTGTTTATGTTTGCTTCTATACTCTAATAGGTGTTTCCCTAGCCCCAATATTCTATCAAAAGTCTTGTTTAGCTAATCAACTGCTCAGAAATTTCTCTTTAGCGGTTAGCAAAAGGGGGAGACTGGCTCCAAATGTTGGACTCACGTCTCTAATTTTACTTAACTTTTAAAATATTTGCCCCATTATTACTATTTCTCCTGGATTACTTTTATTTCTATTTTTTTTCTTTTTTACTTTTTTTTTTTTATCCTGGCTTACTTTTTAAAGATATCACTTTACAAATCAACATATTCCAGCAGATGGTTTTCCTATTTTTTCTAACTTTTATTGCTTTATTTTTAACTCAGAGAGTTTATCCAAATTACCTTTAATGTCAATGACACTCTGAAATTTAAAATTCAATATATTTATGCATTTCTTGGTATTTTAGAAAATAGCACATGTATAACTTCAGAATCTATAAAATTTTATGGGCAACTAATTTATTTTTTACCTTTATAACTAAACCCTTGTGCATAATCTCAAGAGAGTTATAGTGGACAGGTCAAATCAATGTCAAAACAAAGAACAACAACAAAAAAATGAGCATGTGTGGTTCAGGCTACTTAGAAATTAAAATTTTCGTGTGATATTAACTTCTTATTCTTCTTGTGTATTCTGTTTGATAAGGGTGATAATGAATTTATATATTTGTTAAGCTATACATATTTGCCAAAATATATCTGTGGTCTTAATGATGCTTCTAAATCAAATATTAAATGAACGTTTGCTGAAACACTGTATCTAGTTTCTTCGGGGACCTACAGAAAAGATGAGGCAAAAAGATGTTGAGTTTGAAATGTGAAACTCTCTAAAATAAGAGTGTGTATTAATTTAAAAATCATTTTTGATCTTTAAAATCACCAAAGAGCAAGTATTTATGTCATAACTGATCTTCACTCATATTTCAAATTACAAATATTTAATTAATCCATAATATTTCTTTCAGCTCTCCTAAACTTAGAAGACACAAACAGTAAAAGTTGGACAATTTGAAAGGAAATAAAATGGTAAAATAAACTAATTGGATTATAAAATAACTAAAATATAATATGCTGAAACAATTATTTGTGAAAATGGAGAAATCTAATTATATAGACTATTTCCTTTAATCTAATGTAAATGTTGGACAAATTTGTATTCACCCTCAAAACACTAAAAAGACATTTATTCTTCAATATTACTATACCTAACTATTTCTGTCTCTGAATGTAAAATTTTTCCTGTTGCAAACCAATAACAATGACAACTTGTGGGTATAAGTAAATTGGAACAAATCATGAAAAACAGGATAATGAAAGCTGACAAAAAGACAGAAGAGACTCACTAATGATATCACTTACCAACAGCTAATGAGGAGGCCATCAAGCCATTTTATCTGCCCCCCCCCAATTATATAATTCAGCTGAAAGAACATATGCCACTCAAAAGCTTTAATAAGTATCCAAAGAACAAAGAGAACTGTAAAACTGCTCAGTTTATCTAAGAAATTGTGGTTTGGAAAAGGAAAATGACAATGGAGTTTTCAATGTTGGTAGAAATATAACATCTTGGAAAAGTAGCTTGAGAAGGGAATCAGTGCTAATATGAATTCAAAAAAATTTTTCATCCCAAAATAATTATCTGTTTAGATGATGTTTTATGGCAGAATTTGAAAATCATCTGGTTATCTTTGTTAAAATCTAGGGCACTAAATGCTATTTAAATAGTTTTTTCAAACTGACAAACCTAGTAACTCTGAGATATTTTTTAAGATGTTCAGGAGGAAAACTATGTATTCTCTCTTCTTAACTGATGCATCAGAATTAAAGCTTATTGTATGTGTGTGTTTGTCTGAAGTTATTAAAGCTAAGAAAGTAAACCAAATACACATTTAAAGAAAAACGTTTCATCCATGTCATAAACCAACATTATGGATATATTTTGTCACTAAGTGCTAATGACAAGGAAATTGGTATTGCAGTACATACTTTGAATTAGTTTAAGCATGGAAATAATACAAAAGAGCCATGGGAGCAAATTTATATGATCATATAATTAAATTCCTAGGATTCATATTTTACTATTTCAACTTAGTAAAACTTAGCAGTTAGTGAAGCTAAGTTTTTATGCCCTAATATAAGAAAGACATTTCGTGCACATTAGTCTCACATCTTTACTGTGTGATTCATAAATCAGGCAGCATCTTAAACAGAAAGTAGAAGGGACCTCTACTGAGGGTGTAGATAGGGGAAAATCAAATAGGAAAAATGAGGAAGTAAGTGGGGAAATGTTCTGTTTGGCTGGCATTAAATTTCCATTTTACTTAGGGAGGCCTTACAAAGTGAGAATCAGATATACATTAATTACTAAAGTATCCTTGTCATTTCTGATAAGCTCTCTAATCTACCTAAACTAGTTTTATCATCAGGTATTGCTTATCAGCAACTCCGGAAGGTGTGTTCTATTTTCTCAGCAAACCCCTGCAGATAAATTGTTTTTGTCTTCTGAGCTATCCTTTTCAATGAGGGGACTTCTCTGGCAATGCCCAATGTAGACAGCCATTTTATTTTACTCAACAGCCATAGAAAATGCAATGCATCTTGTGTGTTCCTATGTTGGGATGACCTTGGTACATTTATAGCATGAGTCCTTCAGGCTCCTCAAAAATCATTAGATGATTGTGGCCGTTAGGAAATTTGATGTAATTATGAATTCCAAAAATATAATTGGATCATGCTTGTAAAGTGATCTGTTAATCTGGGCATGATTGAGTTATGATTGGGGCGTTGACTGGGCCACATCAGTAGGGCATTGAGCCACACCCCTTGGTGGGTGGGGAATCGAATATAAAAGGCAAGGCAAAGAACAGAGTTGAAGCCATTTTTGAGAAGCAGTTTTGATGTCGGAAAGAAGGCCCCAGGAGAAGAGAAGCGAGCCGTTCGCCTGATAATCTACAGCTGACCTTGTGAAGGAACCAAAGGAGCTAAGCCCAGAGAGAAACGTAGCCCTGGAAAGAGAGGAACACAAGAAGCCTGAACCCTGGCAAACGTCGGCAGCTGTCCTGCTCCAACATGTGGCAATGAACTTTGGTGAGAAGAAACTTAACGCTTTATGGCCTGGTATCTGTGGACTTCTACCCCAAATAAATACCCTTTGTAAAGACCAACCCATTTTTGGTATTTTACATTAGCACCCCTTTGCTGACTAATACAATGATATAGCCAAAGTAGTTTTTGGTAATTACATTGCCTTAGATGTCCACACAGCTCCAAAAGAGATGTATCTTCTACTACTAACACTGCCTGCTGTGCATAGATTATTTCTTCAGGGGAGGTGGGACAGAAGGAGACTAAAATCCAAAAGCAAGCCCCCTAGCTGCAATGTGCATGAACAGATTCTATGTGGGATCTCTTCATCTGGTTCCCAGGGGGTTGGGGAGCATAGAAGCAATCATTAATCTAGACAGACCTAATCACCCTGCTTGAAGTAATGATATGCATAGGTGAAGCCTTCCTAATGTGCTACAGGTGCTGGTTTTCCCAAACTTTTGCTGTCAACATTATTGAGAGCCATGGACAGGTAGGCCTCCCTCATTTGCACCTTCTGGTCCAAGGTTGGAGGTGAGCTTACATTGTGGAAGCTAATGTGGAGGAGTAGGCTAGGCCTGGTCAAGAGGCCAAAAGGTGGACTTTTGGGGAAGTCAGGGACATATCTGGCATCCATCTCCCAGCTTTGCCTACCCTCCTCCTTTTCTAATGTGTGCAAATATTTCAATATATTTCCATTCTGTATCCCAGGGGTGATATTAGGTCTAATGGAACAGCCTGACCATACCTTAAACCTGAAAGTGGGAACAAGTATTTTGAGCTGCCTATCAGGATGGGAACTCTCAGTGGCACAGCCCCCTCCTTGTGGTGTATATAAATAGTAGCTCTCAGGTAGTACAAGCATCTCTCATCTTCAACACGAAGCTAGGCATGCAGAGCCACCAGCACTGAACCCAAGCCAAGGTGGTAACCTCCCTCGAGGACTGGCTATGATGAGATCTCTTCCCCTACTCTTTTGGACCCTTTCTGCTGTTTTTAATAAAGTGGTCATTTGCTGAAAGTTTCTGTTGTGCGTGCTCCTGTGTGTTCCTATGACGCACCATATAGCAATTTGTTCCACATTAGGTCAAGCATTGAAAGTAACCACTGTGTGTTTAGTGTTGCCATTCAACTTCTTTTTAATCAAAGAAAATTTTGATAGAAATTTGATGGGATGCCATGCTGCTAAGATTATTTTTTTTTAAACCACTACTATTGTTCAGTTCAAAGAATGAGGACCTCGAGATAAAATGGACGTGACTTTGACTGTTTCTCCTACTTATATGTTGAGCAAACTCAGTCAAATTACCTCTTTTACCTGAGCCTCCCTCTTATACTTTGGAAAGGATAAATTACTAAACAATTTTATTGAAGTTATTGAAATTTATAGTGTATGAAATAGCCAAGTACATAGAGCTTTTCAAACATTACCCTATCACCATGTTCAAGTTGAATGAAGAATGTTAACTTCACCCAATTCAATCTCTTTGGTTAACATATCAGTGAACTTCACATCCACAAGTAATATTCACACAGTGAATAATCATAAGAAAACACAAATGTGATAATGAAAACTGAAAGTTGGTAATCGTTGTCCTTAGGAAGTATGATTAGGTATAAGTCAAAGGTTAATTATTTAAGGATTGTCGTACTACTTGTGGTAAATTCATTGGAAAGTGATTTATACTTTTGGGTTCTGTCTCCTTATCTATACTTTGCTACTAAATAATATCTTTCATAAGATAAATATGACAATATAGTTAATGTTTATGTGAATTGCATAGATGAATAAATATAAATTCTGAACGTAATTTTAACGATTCATAAGAATTAATTAAAACAAAATGTAAAATAAAAAATTGTGTAAAGAGAACTCTCATTTATTTGAGTAACACCTCCATTTAAAAGCATTTAAGTGGCTACCAAAACCCTGAATGTGATTTCAGGTAAGAAAAATTAGAGTAGAGTTTTTATTTTTGGGGGGATAGAACCTCATTTTATCTTCACCATTCATTATTGGTATATATTTCACATTGTTATAAAGGTCAGCAGAACCTACAGAGTAAAACAGAAATTAATGGATTTTGAGTCAGGAAAAAAAAAACTGAACTTTACTCAGAATTCTATGGTGGCCCTTTTTAGTATAGTGTTTCAGGAAAGGACTTGACAGTGAAATTTGCAGAAGAACTTATGTAAATAGGGTAAAGTACTTTTATGAAGTAGTTTTAAACATTAGTTTTCTCTTCTCTCCACTTTAGTGTGTTGTGATGATGGCTGTTCTCTCATTCCATTTCTGTCTCTCTCTCTCTCTCTCTCTCTCTCTCTCTTCTTCTGTCTGCTTTATGCATTCATATACAAATATGCACAAACACACACACAAACACACATGCACATAAATTGCATGTATAACATAATATCGTGTGTAATACATGATCTATAAGATATGTGAATATACATTTTTGTTTCTATTATTTGCTTCTTTTAGGAAAAAATAATATTTTTCAGTCATGCAGCATGTGGTTTTCAGTGAAAGTAAAATATGTTGCTAAAAACTGCCTCAGTTATTATTTAAAGGATATCAGTTATTTACAAAATACTGATTAACTCTGATCATTTTCTGGCTTCTGAATTACATTCTTTTTCAATATCCTTTCTATTCTATCAACTAACCGACCCTCTGTTCTAACACTCTTTGTATTTCTATATTAGTATCATAGTTTAAAGTCCACTGATATTTCCAATGTAATTCATTATGAATATTGATTTGCTCTATGCACCTATTTGTTTTGTCTTGTACCCACAATTCTACAAGAGACACAAAGAGGGAAAGTTGCAATTTAAAAGGTACATGTTCCCATTGTTTTTCTTCTAAAAATATGACATGCAAGAAACTGCCAAATGCACAAGCAGAATATGTGACTAAATACAAATATTCCATTTGTTTTCTGTAGCAGACTTGCCAATATTTTACTACTATGAACCTCAAATTTTTGTAGTATAAACTTGAAATAATTTTATATATAAAAGCCTATATATATTTTGGAAGAAAATTGTTCTCTGGTATAAATATAATATGTAGCAAGATTTTAAAAATTGCTTTATTAGAGAACTTATGGATTTACAAAACAATCATGAAAGTAATACAAGATATCTATGCACCATCCTTCCACCAACACCTTGCCTTTGTGTGGAACATTTGTTTCTATAGATGATAGTACTTTTTTGTAATTGTACTATATTTTTAAACAATAGTTACCTTTGTTACAATTGATGAAAGATTATTAAAATAGTACCATTAACTGTTGTTTATAGTTTATCTTTAGTGTATTTTTCCCATATACCGGCCTATTATTAGTACCTTGTATTAGTGTTATAATTCATGAAAGAACATTGTTATACTTGTACTATTAACTATAGATCATTGTCTACCAAAAGATTCACTGTGTTATGCAGTACTATGTTATCTTTTTTTAAAAGTTTTAGTCTAGTAACATATGTCATAATGTTTTCCCTTTTAACCACATTCACCTATTTAATTCAGTGCTGTTAATTACATGAACAATAATGTGCTACCATCACCACCATTCATTTCCAAACCTTTACAATCAACCTAAATAGAAATTCTGTACAAATTAAGCATCTATTTCCCATTTTCTATATTTGTTCTTTTGTGTCTGGCTTATTTTACTCAGCATAATGTCCTCAAGGTTCATCCATGTTGTTGCATCCATAAAGATTTCATTCATTTTTTATGGCTGAATAATAGCCCACTGTATGTATATAGTAATTTTATTTAATCATTCATCAGTTGATGTACACTTGCATTGCTTTCATTTTTTGAAAATTGTGCATAATGACACTATGAACATCGGTGTGCAAATATCAGTTTGAGTTCCTGCTTTCAATTCTTCTGGGTATAAACTTAGAAGTGGGATTGCCTGGTCATATGATAAATTTATATGTAGCTTCCCTAGGAACTGCCAATCTGTCTTCTACAGTGGGTATACCATTTCACATTCACACCAGCAACGAATGAGTCTTCCTATTTCTGCACATCCTCTCCAACACTTATAGTTTTCCTTTTTTTAGTAGTAGCCATTATAGTGAGTGTGAAATGATTTCTAACTGTGGTTTTGATTTGTTATTAAATCAAATAGCTAGTGATGTTGAGTGTTTTTTCATGTGCTTTTTAGCCATTTGTATTTCTTTTGTGGAGAAATGTCTATTCAAGTCTTTTGACCATTTTTTAATTGGGATTTTATCTTTTTATTGATGAACTGTAGGATTTCTTTATATATCCTGGATATTTTTAAAAAACTTATCTGATATGTGATTTCCAAATATGTTCTCTCTTCAGTAGTTTGCCTTTTCACTTTCATTACAAAGCCCTTTGAGAGACAAAAGATTTTAATTTTGAAAATTAAATTAAAATTGTCTATTTTTTCTTTCATTGTTTGTGTTCTGGATGTAATGTCCATGAAACCATTGCCCAACTCGATACCCCAAGAATGTTTCCCTACATTTTCTTCTAGAAGTTTTATAGACCTGGTTCTTATATTTACTTATTTTACCCATTTTGAGTTCATTTTTGTATATTGTGAGAGATAGGGTCCATTTTCATGTTTTGCATATGATATCTAGACCCCCAGTGCCATTTGTTTAAGAGACTATTCTTTCCCAGTTTAGTGGACTTGGCAGCCTCATCAAAAATTAATTGACCATAGATGTGAGAGTCTATTTTTGAACTCTTAATCTGATTGTGTTGTTCAATACATCTATCCTTGAAAAAATACTATGATGGCTTGACCACTGTAGCTTTGTAATATGCTTTTAAAAAATACATTTTTTATTTTTTAAAATGCTTTAGATTATATAGATGTTACATAAAAAATATAGGGGATTCCCATAAGTCAGTAATTCTGAGTCCTCCAACTTCTTTTGCCTTTTCAAGAAGTTTTTGGATGTTCTGTGCCACTTACCCTTCTAAATAAATTTGATAATTTGCTTTTTCATTTCTGAAAAGAAGATGTTTGGAATTTTGATTGGGATTGCATTGAATCTGTATATCATTTTGGGTAAAATTGACACCTTAATGACATTCAGTCTTCCAATCCATGATTATGGATGTCCTTCCATTTATTTAGGTCCTCTTTAATTTTCTTTTAGCAATGTCTTGTAGTTCTGTGTGTACAATTCATTTACATGCTTGGCGAAATTTATTCCTAGATATTTGATTCTTTTAGTTACTGTTATAAACGGAATTTTTTCCCTTGATTTCCTACACAGGCTTCTCATTACTTGTGTATAGAAACACTACTGATTTTTGAATGTTTATTTTGTTTTCTGCCATTTTGCTGAACTCATTTATTACTTTTAGTAACTTTTCTGTATGTTTGTCATGATGTTCTATATAGAGCATCATGCCAACTGCAAATGGTGAAAGGTTATTCGTGTGTTTCCAGGAGTTTTTCACTTCATATAGGTTCTCTAATTTGTTAGCATATAGTTATGCATGGTATCATTTTATGATCCTTTTTTATTTCTGTGGGGTCAGTAGTAATTTCACCCATCACATTTCTGATTTTATTAATTTGTGTTGTCTCTATCTTTTTCTTTGTCAGCATAGTTAAGAGTTTATCAATTTTATTGATCTTTCAAAAAGCCAACTTTGGGTTGTAATACTCTACATTGTTTTTTTATTCTCAATGTTATTTTTTTCTGCTCTAATCTTTATTTCTTTCCTTTGTTTTGGTTTGGAATTTGTTTGCTGTTCTTTTTCTGGATCTACCCAGTGTAGAGTTAGTTTTTTTCTTATTATTTGCATAGAATATCTTTTTCCTACCTTCACTTTCAACCCATTTGTGTCTTTGAGTCTAAGGTAAATTTCATGTAAGCAATTTATAGTTGGATTGTCCTTTTTTTTTTTTAAATCAATTCTGCCAATATCTGACTTTTGATTGGAGAATTTAATCACTTAACATTCAGTGATATTACTCTAAAGGCAGTACTTATGTCAGCCACTTGGCCCTTTGATTTTTATATTTATCTTTTTTATGTCTCTCTTTTCCACTATTGTACCCTTCTTTTCTGTATAGTTGATTTTTGTCATGTATCTGACTAATTCCTTTCTCATTTCTGTTTCTATATAATTTGAAAATACTTTGTGGTTACCCTGGGGTTTATATTATGCATGTTGGGCTTCTTTGACATATACATTTATGTCTTTCATAGGATTTGGGAAATTTTCAGCCGTCATTTCATCAAATATTCTTTCTGCTGCCCCACTTTTCATTTTTTCTTTCTTTCTTGGACACCTATGACATGTACATCTGTGTACTTCATGCTGTGATTCAAATCCCTGAGACACTCCTAAATTTTTTCTTTTCTCTATCTGTTCATCTGAGTATATGATTTTGATTTTCTTATCTTCTAGCACTGATTCTTTCTTCTTCCTGTAATCTGCTGTTGTATGCTTCTAGTATATTTTAATCTGTACTATTGTGCCATTCATCCCCATAATTTTTGTTTCTTTTTATACTTTCAAATTTTTCTTTTTGCTCACACATTATCTTCTTAATATCCTATATCTCTTTGTGCATATTTTCCTTCAACTCCTTGCATTGATTTAAAAAAAAAAAGTTTGAAATTCTTTGATTAATTGTTCCAAATTCTCTCTCATGTGAAGTTCTAATGTACGGCTGTTTCTTAGTATGGCTTATAATTTTTTGTTTATGTGTAGATATCTGATTATCTTGATGAGTTAACTCTGAGGGTCAATTTCTCTCTTCTGTGTAGGGTTTTATCATTGATTGGATGTGTTAGGTCTCTTCTCTGTTGCTTGATCTAAATTATTCTAGTCCTTTAGAATAGCCTATGTTTACCTGATTAGATTTTCTCTACACTTCTTCATCTGCTTCTTACCCTGGATACGTGGTACAATTTTTAACAATTTTTGTGTAGTTGTTTCACCTCCAGGAGAAAGTTTCCTTTCCTCTGTTCCTTCTTCAGGAATCTTGATCTGTTGTTTTTGTTTTTGTTCACAATTTTCTTCCCAGCTCCTATGATTTGTTTAAATTTTATCTCTCATTAAGTGCCCTGTTTTCCTTACACTTTTTATTTCTGGAACCCTTCTGTCTTACAGTCATTCAATTTATCCTATGATTTTTCTGGGTGAGGTTTCTGCTCCTTGTTTCTTTCTTGAAGCCATATGGAGTCAACTCAGTAATGTGGGTCACTCTGAAAAAGTAGATTTTTGTGTTTATATTGTTCTGCTGACAGTAACTGGATTGAGTGGCAAGCCTACCTCTACTTAGCCAGAGTTCTAGAATGATCTCTCTCTTTTATTTTCACTGTACGGGCCCTTTTATATGCAGCACTCTTCGGAGCTTGTATTCCACCGTGAATCTCTGTGGATTTGGGCCCCTGTGTCTGAATATGTGTGGGGTTCCAACTCACTTCTATGATTATCTATATTATCTGTTTCTCTCATGGGAGTTGGGAGGGATCTGGGCCACTGACTCTGATCCTCTCCTAACATGTGCAGGGCTGAGTGAGGGAAAGGTAGGGAGTCTGGGGGGTCTGGGACAGAAGTTTCTTATTTAATATTTTTCTTTTTCTTTGACTCAGCATTTACCAACTCCTTTTCCAGTGTTACAGCCTTCCAAACTTCTGATAAAACGGGATTTGTCCTTTTATTTGCTGAATTTTTGAGGAAGTTTTGCAAATCATGTGTTCACTGGTGCTTACTCCCAACTGGAACAATAATGATGATCTGCCGAAAGAGGTGAATACAGAATCATGGACCCCCTTACCCCCAGTATATTGTGCTTTGCTCAGGATAATAAATTGGAAAATGACTGAGCCACTTGCCAGTTTCATTACACTGGGATTTGTTGCATCTTGGAAGATTGCCCAAGGGGCATGAAGAAGAAGAGTGCACAACCAATGGCTGTGCAATTATTGTTGTCACAGGGTGTAAGTTAAGAACTTCTGATGTTAATTTAAATGTGAAACAGAGAAAATAGAACTTTCTTGAGTGCCATTCAAGACTGGGCTAGAGTTGGGCAGGAGTGAGAGTTCAGGCTCCTTGCAAACAGATGACCTGGGGCAGCTGGGCAAAGGTGCTTTCTTTTCAGGTTGCCGCCAGAACAAATTTATAGAAAATAGGAGGGAGAGACAGTAACTAGTCTTGAAGGAGTCACTTCTCTTGGCTTATTTGTGATAAATAATCCTTTCCTTCTAAGGCACTTCATCTGTCCCCTACCTTGAACTATTATCTCACCTCTTTCTCATTGATCTGAGTGCCTTACGCACATCTTCTAGCTCATTTTACCCCTTCCCGATAGATCAGATTTGCCATGATGCCTCAAAAGTATACCATGACTGTTCCCAAGTGGACTGGTGGCCTAACCAGGGGTAGGTAGTGCCCATTAACTGCTGATATGGATATGTTAGGCCCCACAGATATACCCCACTGGAGTATTACACCATGTGTGTTAAGCATTTCTAGTTCTGCTTCTGTCAGTTCCACCCCTCTGCCTGTCAGCTCTAACCTCCCACTACCTTGGAAACCATATGGAAGTTGTAATGGGGTAAAAAGCTGGATGATCCCTTGAGAGTGGCTAAAAAAAGAGCATCCCAAGGGGTGTGTTTTTGGTACCCCTTTTTAGGTCAATCTCATCTTGATAGGTATAAGGACATTCAGCAAAGCTCAGGCTCTTTCTCAAGGTTGTCACCTCCTTGTGCTATGAAAAGTAGTGAGGTTGTGCTTCCACTCTGGGGACCTCCTGGGTTCAGCTTCCAGAAGTCCTAAGTAAGATGGGCAGTACACCTAGTAAAATAGTTGTCAAGCTGAAGACACAGACGCTCCTCTTTAGGAAGCCATTAAAATTTTCCACTAGGCTGGCTGCCTGTGGGTGGTAAGAGAAATGGAAGGTCAAACTAACTCCAAGAGCCTGGGCCCACCATTGAATGGACGTGCCATAAAGTGGAATCCTTGGTCAGTGGAGATGTCATCTATGTAACCAAAAGTGTGGCAGAACTGTTTTTCCAAGTTACCCCATGTATGAACTACATCTGCACAATGAACTGGAAAGACAAAATTACAGCCTGAATAGGTGTGTACCATGACCAAGGCATAGGACATACCTTGGGATGGTGGGAGAGGGCAGATGTATTCTGTTTGCAACAAGCAGCCTGTTGCAGCCCCTCTGATAATAGTCCCTAAATGCCTTTTCAGACTCTAGCTTGTAGTTGACAATTCTCACTCTGGTAAATTGCAGATTAGGCCTCTTTTAATGAAAGAGGTACTCTGTGTTCCTAAGCCCATAATTTCATAGTGTCAGAATTTCCATGTCCAGTTCAGTGGTAGATCCACTTAACAGTGGAAGCCGCCATGGGAAGGTCAGTTATCTCACAGGTGTAATCAAAGGTGAGCTCATTGTCCTCATCCTCCGGACAAAGGGTTATTCTCCTCCTCACTCCCAGGAGGAGTTCCACCAATTGTTTCCAAAGGTCCCTTCCCCACACCAGGGAAACTTTGATTCCCCAATCACATTCCCTCCATGTTCTGACCAGAGTGCTAAATCATTGGTGATGGCCCATGGGTCAGAAAACATGTGCATGGGGTTGCTTGGTTCCAAGTGTTTTGGAGCTAAGAGGACTGCTTGAAGTTCAGCTCCTTGCATAATTTTTCTTGTGCCAGAGGTGGCATATACTCTGCCCAAGGCAAGGGAAACAGTGGCTCAAAGAACATTGGATGGCTTCAGCTTGGTGATCCATCAGTGAACCAATATTAAGCACCTTCTGAGCATTCTTGAGTCAGGGTCCCAAAGATGCCAATGCAGGGAGGAAATGAACCTCATTTCGTGTTGCAACAGGTACTCCACTATCTCCTTATGCCAGCCTGCCAGTGCCTGGGAGCCCGGGTGAGCACAATCCTACATTTACCAACTTCCATTTTATTATAAACTGTTGTTGGGCATTGCCTGGCTGAGTATTATGATCAACCAGAACCCAAGACATGATGGGTCACAGGAAGTCTTAAGGGCCTTTGGTGGTACTTTCCATTTCACCAAGATCCAATAACTTGTCAGAAGTTGCCTCTTGAAGGGAGAGTAATGATGGGCTGTGTCTTGGAATGTCTTGGTGCAAAAACCCAAGGATCTGTGAATTCCTACTGCTCCTTCCTTCTGCCAGAGAAAACAATTTGGCATGGTTCTGGGTGACAGAAACTGGTAGGTCCAATAGAGATCCAGGCTCTAAAGACTTTAGAGGCAGGGCAACTGAAACAGCCCCTTTTACTTTTTGCACAGCCTGCTCCTCTTCCATTCCTTAGCGGAAAGTACTTTCTATTTATGTCACCTGATATTGGAGTGCCAGGAGGATGCTGAGATGTGGAAAATACTAGAATCAATATACAAATAACCTAATAAATTTCTGTGCTTCCATTTGGGAGGTGGTGACTTTAGAGACAGTAATTTGTCCCACACTATGCCAGGGATTCAGCACTGGGCTCTGACACTTATACTGCCTAAGAAGGTGACCTTCCTTGGCTAGGCCTTGTATCATGATTGGATTTATGTCCCAGCCAAGGTGCCAAAATCCAGTTAGTAATGCATGCAATCCTTGGACAGTTTGTCCACATTCTGTCATCAATATAATGGAACACTTGGAGTCCTTTGGGCAGGGGTAGCCCTCAAATCCTGTCCCATCCATTTAAAGCAAAGGGTATGGGAGTTTAAGTATATGGGTCCTTTGAGTTTGGTAGTGTTTTTTCCCCACCAGGGAGACAGTATTGCTGCTGTTGTATAATGCAGCAAGGAGATGAGAGCACTTGGGTTTTGTGGCCTGTCTCTCATCTAATCAAGATGGCAGAATTCACTGTATGGTTAACATATCCCCGCAACCATGGCTGAGATATGCAAAGGTACAAGATATCAATCTCTATAATGCATTTCTTAGCAGGAAACACAACCAAGGGGCCAAAGAGACCAACCCATAGGGTAGCAGCAGCCTCTTATCTTTATATCTGTATGGTATGCCCCTAACCTCCCAATGCTATTCACAGTCCCCTCCCATCTGCATATACCAAATATATAGTGATCTGGGTGCCTGTAACCAAAAGTATCATAAAAGTTTGTTCACAGCCCTCAAACTGTACACACCCTGGACCATACAGTTTTTGGTCCCAAGGGGGTAGGCAGAGCCCTTGACCCCACCCCTAAACCATTTTCAAATTAGTCAAGTTTGAGTAAAGACATCCTTCCAAGGGGCCAAGCTCCTCAGTCTGGCTGCAAAGAGAGGCAGGAGATCTTCAGTATGCTCCTCCTCTTCTGTCACCTATATCTGGAGATTGTGAGGATGGGTTGGGCAGGAGCAGCTTGTTCATTTTGAGCTCATGGTCCTCCTTCTAGGTTATATTTTTTTCCCAAAAGTATCCATTGGAGATCTCATATATGGTGTTCTTGAGGATCCTTTGTTCTAGTAACAGCAGAAATATCACTCAGTGTGTGGAGTCCTTGAGAGGAAGATGTGGTCAGTGATCCATCCTGTGGGTCTCAGGATTTTCTGGGTTAATAGACAGGTGCCTACCACCTGCTGACCTGGCTCTTTTGTCAGTTACCGTGACAGAAACTCTCCAGTGTGGGAGACCTGGCCACAAGTAAGGAAGGTGCAATAAACCTGCTCAATCACGTCTCCCAGGGGAATACATGCAATAAGGAGCAAAACCAGCTTGTTCTAATAGGGAAACTTATACCAATAACTTAAGGAATTTTCAGAGGAGACATGACATGCTTGAAATTGCTTTGTGAAATATATTTCTTACCTCACTGTAAATAAAGAGTTAGAGTGAAGTAAGACTAAAGCAATTGACTATTAGGAGGATATTAGAATTATGGAAGGTAAAAATGAATGGGCTGAATCTTTGAAATAGTAGATGAATTATTAAGAAATGAATAATGATATCAGATTTAAAGTGGGCCTTGGTAATAATATTCAGTTCCTTCATTTTAAAGATAAATAAACTGCTGTCCAAGACATTCAATAATTTTACCAGAAATATATCAAATTAATGGCTAAGATATCATAATCACCAACAAATATTCTAATGCTAGTCATTAATACATGACTTAAGTTCTCTGAAACAACAAAACAATATAAATGTGATGCAGTGTCTGAATTTTAGAGGATGCACCAAAAGTCCTACATTCTCCCAGGATCTAAGAGGGGATAAGAACATCAGAGTCTTGTTCTCTGTGGCTTTCAATAAGGTCCACAGAGAAGACTTCTATCAGCTTCAATACTGGATGTGAGACAGGTTTTCTTGGCTCTCTGATGGGGCTCCTCAGGGAGATTTAGAAATGAATTCTCTAAGAGAGACCTCCCTATCAATAATTTGGTAGAATTTATATTTTCCTGTGAAAAAGTGTTGAGTTTCCCAAAATACTGAGAAAGGAAAATTGGATTATAGTTTTTAAAATAGGTTGCTGTATAAGAAGAGATGGGGCATAGAGAACTAAGTTCAGAAGGAGGATGAGTTTTCATGTGAAACATTGTTCTTGTAAAAGTTCAAGTCCACAAGTCCTTGTTCTCTTGTACATATACCTAAGAGTAAGAAAGTTAAACATATGTCTAGAGTAAGGATGATTCCTTTGAGGAGACAATATCTGACAATATGGTGAATTCAACCATGCCATTGGATATAGATTAAAGAGAACACTTAGCATCAAAGAATCAGCAAAAAGAAAAGGGGCCCATGTCTCCTGTTCTTTTATTTTTCCCATTGAATGGCATGACAAATTCTGGCTACCTAACATGCACACAGTGGGTTTTCAATTCTTGCAGATGGACACTCTTTTTCTTGTTAATCTTTCTTCTTATAAGGCATACATGTGAGCAATTTCCTCACTAGGAGAATTAAATAGGTGTCTTAAGTATCAAGTTATTTGGAATTTAAGTATCAGTTGTATACAGAAGTTGTCTGGAAAGCAGGTTCTCATCATCTTGGATTATGCGTCCATAGATAGTTGTAATACTTATAAAGAAAAGGCTGAAGCTTTCAATCCTTTGAAAGTTTAGGTGTAGACTCTTCGTAACGAGAAAAAATGAGCCTCTCTCTGATTCATTGGGCAGGCAACCCAGAATGTGCTCAGAATCACCTTTGGAAAATACTGCTTTTCAGGAAAACAAAGGCTTTGTCCCCTATTAGTTAGCTATTGTATTGCATGCATAAAGCAACAGACACACTACTAGAAAACTTGAGATTTTATAAAGCCCAATTTTAAAACTCTTTTCTAAGGCTTATCCTGATTTTATAGATTTATAAATTAATACGGTAAGTGATGGAGTCAGATACATGTGATTTCTGATCCTATACCCTTTCTAGTGTACCAAATAACAAGTTAACATAGTTGAATATTTTTAACATTTACCCTAAGCAGTTTGGAAAATAACAAAACTTAATTAATATATCATGCATTTTTTTCCTACATCTAAAGATCAGCTTAAGGAAGCTAACAGAAATGTGTTAATGATTTTTTTTTTTAATTTTAGGGACTATACAGAGATAGTGCTCACTCATTTTTTGTTCTCTTTATTTTATATTACTTTTAGATTCATATAGCCTTCAAATTTGTACTTTTAAATATCTATACTTCTTAATATGTCACAGGATAATGTATTAGATTTAATTTTTTAAAATAAATGAATCTGTGCTTTGATATATTCATTTTTGCAATGCACTCATTATAAACAAAACACACATCACATTCCACTCTATCTTTCTATCATTTATTTTCAAGATTTTAAGGTAACGTCTGAAATAAATATGCCATATTATAAAAATAATGATGGATATAGATATAATTGTTTATGTCAACTATGTGAATAAAAATATATAGAAATATCTTATGTTTCCTTGGTGAAGTATGAAAAATAATTTATTTCTTACCAGAGTGTAGAAGTAGCAAAGACAAGAATCCTGCTTTTTAAAAATTCTTCATTATTTAGGACAGAATGTAATATTCAAAGAATAGAAAGATAAGTCCAAAAGTCGCCTAGGAAGCATTAAAATATTAATTGAAAGATTATCATTAATGAAAAACCACATATTAAAAGAATATTTTACTGAGTTAAAAATTTCTACATTTGGCACTGTAAAGTTTCCAAAGACCAGAAAGTGACAGATGACCTTCAATTTATTGATGTAGTATATTCTTATTAATGTACAATCCAAACCCCAATAATTTCTAATCTGAAAATGTATTGAAACTTCCCTTAAGTTAAATTAGAATACAAGCAGCAGAGTCCTTTTATTTTAAGTAAGAAAGATTCCTTTTTCTTTCAAATATTTTATGTTTGATACAGGCAGTATTCAATTTAGCCATTCAATCACAAGTTCTCCAATTGAATAATTTTGCATATTGTGTGAAAACAAAAGATAAACGAAGCTTTTACCCCTTTTCTGTGGCAATGTCATATTGAAAGAAACTCATGTAACCTTGAATTGCAGAAGATATATCTAAATATTTTTCTTAAACCAACTTCAGTAAGGTAATTTTGAATCCTGAGTTATGATGGCATTTTACCTTTAATAATAAATACCTCAGTCCATGTGCTTGATGTAATAGTCTTCAAATAGCATGTTTGTTCTGGTAATCAATTTTTATGAAAACAAAAATAGGTTAAAAGTCACTCATGATCATTAGAATTTGACATTTTTTTCTAGCCTACTTAACTTTGGAATACTTAATAATGAGTTCCTTCATCTTTGTACTACTTGGCTTGAGCCTCTGTCATATTTGGAGAGAGGACAAATCTCATTTAACAGATTGCCCCCTACCCTTGTTTACTCATGGAGTAACCCAAAATTAGCAGAAAAACAAAAAATAGCCCTGTGGCAGTTTGAAGCTTTTGTGGACCCCAGAAAATCATGTCCCTAATGTTAATCCATTCTTGCACATGTAAACTTATTGCAGGTGGGACATTTTGATTTAATTACTTCAGTTAAGGGCCTTTGATTAGATTGTGTAACCCAGGATGGGTCTTAATCCACTTTCTGGTATCCTTTATAAATAGAAGAATAAAAACCCACAGGCACAGGAAAGAGAGTAACCTCCAAAAATTGAAATCAATGAACACTGGTTAGAGTAAAGCCACAAATGGAGGAGCCCAAAGCTGAAAGCAAGGAGGCCCAGAGGAGAGGGGAGAGATGAGTGGTCACTGCCATCTGCCTGATCACCGACAGCTGCAACTTGGGAAGAAACTATTTTATTATTTTGGCCTTAAAACCATATAGTTAGTACTTTTCTCCTGTGAATTATATAGCAGGTCTGGCTCCTTTACTATTTAATATGGACAGTCCCATTAAAACAAAACAAAACAAAAAAAACCACATCTGGTTCTAGTCCCCTAGGGCTGTGATGGGAAGTGCTTCTATGCTGCTACTCTATGTTCCATGATCTTCCATTTCAGACAGTGTACCTTAGTGCTTTCCCTGCCTTTCTAATCATCTTCCCTTTAGATTTCCCTCTGCAAAGTTACTCAGATCCTTGTTCAAGAACTAAGTACTTATTTCCCCTTACCCTCAGCTCTGCTGGCAGACAGATTTCAGTCTTATTTGGAGATTTGTCTTGACTAAAGAGAAACACCTTTTTCCTTGGGCAACACAAATTCAATGACTGATAGATGACAGTGGTTTAAGAGGTGAAAATACTTATAAAGTCTTTGCCCCCTGCTTAAACTCTGGACAACTTTGAAAGACCATTCCAGGTTCAGTGATCCATGTTGGGTAAGTTGCAGCCTTCATTGACATAATATCACAGCTACTTTTCTTCCTCTGCCCAATCCTGTGTCCTTCCTTTCCTCCACTGGTGTTCATTCCAAGAGTATACCCTAAACCACATCTTGGAGGATAATGTCTCAGAATCTACTTCCTGTTGAACTGAATCTGAGACATTCCCCAAGATTTGAAAGGCAATGGTTTTTCCTCTCAATTCTGTTTTGTAATACTGGTATCTAAGGAACTGCTAATAAGTATATAGGGTCTTCTAACATCTGCTCCATTGTTGTCTAGAGGTTCTTATATTAACAGAGTTACTAGGATGTATGTGCAGACTATGCCACCAACATAAATATGTAAATTATTTACAAATTTAAATAATGTGTAACAATAACCTCCTTAGTTTATACATATCATAGGGGCAGAGATTATATTTACATTTAGTTTTATATAATATTTTGCCACAATTTTGTACTACATAATGAGTTAATACTACCTCTTCCACAATAAACTTCCCTATAATATACTCTCAATTACAAATATATTTATTCTGATATGACTATGGTTCAATGAATTTGAAATTGAGAAAAGTAGGTGGCTAACCTTTTAAAGGAGATGTAAAGGTCAGGTGAAATTAGAAACTGAGATTTATGTAATAAAGCATTAAGAAAGGGACATGGGGGTAGACTGCAGTGGCTACTAGTGACAAGTTATTTGGGATGTTCAATAGGCAAACTGCTTGTTTTCAGATACTGGATTTCCATACATTAACTTAAAATGAGGGAAAGCGACTTAAACTTTCTTGACTTTACTTCCTTCATTTATAAAATAGTTTTAATAGTATCTACCTTACAGAGTTCTTTTGAAAGGATTAAATAAGAATATATTTCCAAAAGTCATGGTGATTCTTACCCTACAATCAGCCTGTTTGTAATGTTAGGTATCATATTGTCACAATCTCTACCACTGATGATTTTTCTAAAAGAAGGAATAAAGATAGCCAGGGAGTTAGACCAGTGCTCTTTTAGGAAGCATTTAATCATAAACTAGGAAACCCAGTACTTATTCTCCTGCCTTTTCTTCTTCTGACTGATTTCTTATTACGCTTGAAGTTGCTTTAAAATCAGTCAAGGCATAATTCCTTTGAGAATAATAGGGAGTGGGTCAAAGTATTTTAAATTCTTAATAAATTTCCCTCATTAGGCAAACCTCAAAAATGTTCCCTTAATAGGATTAGATCCCAGCAGACAATCCATAAATAGATTATAATATTTCCCACATCACTTCTTCTACAACTGAGGCTTTCAGGTTACAATTAAGAAGTGCCTGGGTTCAGTGAGTTAAATGGTCTAAAACTATTAGTAGGTTTCAAAGATTCTGTTATTCTAAGCCTAGAAGCTATGAATCAATAAATGAATGCAAGCTATGTATTGGTTAGTATGGGTGTAAATGGCTTTAAATTGCCCAATTATGTAAGCTGTATTTGCTATTGTATGCTTTAGGCAAAGTATCAGGTTTGTTTTTATTCTCCCTAGTTATGCCTTAATATCTTGAGCCAGAAGAAGTATTCCCTAACCTGTCCTAATATATGTTTCCTCTCTTGCATCCAGTTTATCATAGATTATATGTGGAGCCACAGGTTGGCATTTCTGAAACACTGTTATCTGCTATACAGGGTTTTTATTTGACACTGTATCTGAATCGTTACCCTATTAATGGATAATAATTTTTGACATCCTTGGAGTAAGAATTATGAAACTAGCTCACTTCAGTCACAAAGATAACCAGAATGCTACCTCCCATCTCACATGCTTCATTACAATAAGACCTCCCTCATCCATCAAAAGTTTAAATCCAGTTCACTTCCCTTTGAATGTGGCAAGCCTTACGATTTTGACCAAAAATCTTAACTATTATTACTTAAGTGATGCTGTAAAACTGCTAAGGCCAGGTCAGAGAAAGCCACTGTTGTTTCTGTCTGCTTCCTTTGTGATGTTTGCTCTGGAGGAAAGTAGCTGCCATGTAAAATGTTTGACTCTCCTTAGACCATTTTTGGAAATGTCATATAGAGCAGTCAGCTGTCATTTTCAACTGCTAGTCATGAGTGTAAGCCATCTTGGATATCCAGCATTGGGGAACGAAACATGTTTCCAACAAAAGACATGTTCAAGTCTTAATCCCTCTCCCTGTGACTGTGAACCTTTGAAGCTGTTATTATTAGTTAAGATGGGGACTGTTTTATGAATAAGACCTTCAAAGATCTTATAGAGAGGAGGACAAATTGAATCAGGGTGGACTTTAATCCACATGACTGCAGTTTTTGTAAGGAGAAGAAAATCAGTTGCAGTTACAATCAGTAGAAGCAAGAAACCAGTGGAAACCAGAGCAGCAAACACAAAGACAGAGATGACCATGTGATGGAGGATTGCCAGAACACTACAGATTCTGGGAGAAAGCAAACCCTACTAATACCTTTATGTTGGACTTCTGGCCTCCAAACCTGTGAAACATTCAATTCCTGTTATTTAAGACAAATTATAGTGTGGTATTTGTCATTTGTCATTGCAACCCTCGCAAACTAAGACATCCAGTCCAGTTGATCCTTCAGATGACTGGCACCCCTGCTGATCTGTTTCCAAATTCCTGGCCCATAATATTATAAGTAAAATAAAATTATTATTTTAAGCACTGGGTTTTAGGAGTAATTTGTTATAGAGCAATGGGAACTGGAGCAATCTCACTGTGAGATTGTCTTCTAGTAGTGAATTACATGGGTATATTTTTCTAGGAGGTTATTCATTTAAAGCACTTCTTAATATAATATTACCTCCAAGTATGCTTTATTTTGATCAGCACTGTTTTCTGAGGGGCAAATTTAAAAGAATGGAAATGTTATTATTTACATGTAAGTTTAACACCACCATTCCCGAGCAAATGAATAAGCCATAATCCTTACTGCTGTCACTATAAGCTGTGGTCATGATCTTGCTGAGGGAAGGTTTCAGAACTGCCCATGAGTAAAATTGCAGAGAGGCTTGACAATACTAGAGTAGTCATTGACAACTGCCTGAAATATGTTCTAAGCCTCCAACTGTATTTCCTTCCTTAAATTTGTAAGATAGAGCAAGAGGAAAAAGGCAGAAATCTAGTATATGCTCAACCTCTGCTGTGAAATCACTGTTCCATCTAATTTACTGAAGTGCTGCAGAATTGACACTTGTCAAATGACAGTTTCAACCTCAGTTCCTAAGGGCAATCTAGCAACCTAAGGAATAACTTGTTATACTTTTCAACACCCCCTCCCAAAGCAGTTTAACTGCCTAAATATGGCAACTCTCTCATATAGTTCATAACTATTACCATTGTCTCCTTCAACTGAGGGAGATGCTACATAATCTACAGCTATATTATTTTTTTCAGAAATGCTTTTGTACCACTACAATATAAGGTTAAAGCAAATATAGGTCTTATTTCAAAGTCATTAAATAATAGAACCTTAAATTTTTTTTGTTTGATAGTTGATTCCACACAGGACTATTTTTCTACAATTTTTTCTTAAATATAGGATCTAGTAAATCTTCTCAGAGAACTTTTCTTTTTAACATAACTATAGAACAAAAAAACCAGTATTTCTACCTCATAGGTTTTCCATCAATAGTATTTCATTGATTTAGAATAAAAGTAAAATATGTACTATAGCTTGATAAATACTTGACCCAAAGCTGCTTTTCTGACCTTATGTTTTAAAATTTTACCCTCTGAAAAGTAAATATATTTAAAATGATTGCCACAGAAACTATAGTTTGGGCCAAGAACTGAAAAAGAAGTGAATATCCATCAATAAGAAAATTAACTTAATAATTTGTTGTGTATTCATGCTCCAGACATTTCACACATATTCCATAACATTTTACAGCCAATAAAATGAGTGGGGAGGATTTTAGGAAGATAGTGGAGTAGGGAGCTCCAGGACTCAATGCTTCCACCAAAATAACTATTAAACAGGTAGGAACAATCTGAAATAACTACTTTGAAACTCAAAAGGCCAAAAAACACTGTATGGCATCCAGGCAAAATCAGGAGACAGAGGCTAATAAATTACAGTAAAGAACAGTAAATTGGAGAGGGGATGTGACTCAGTGGTTGAGTGCCTGCTTCCCATGTACAAGGTCCTGGGTTCAATCCCTGGTACCTCCCAAAAACAATAATAATAACATGATTAAAGATGGCAAAATATTGTTTCAAAAAAAAAAGACCAGTAAATTGCTCTCTCTGTACTGCAGCTGCTGGAACCAATCCCACACTCTCACACAGGCCACCATGGGGTCTAGCCCCTGGCTGCCTTGCTGATGATGGAAAGTTCATAAAAATCCTCTTGCCCAACATCAGGTTGGGTCCAACCAGTCACTGGTCATGGCTTTTGATTAACAACTTCAGATTGCTGCGGTCCCTGCTCTGAGGGCAGCCATTGTTTCGATCTACCCCAGAAAATTTTGATGGCAGCTGTTGTTTCAACCCATCCAGGCAAGGGGAGCATCCACCATTGTTTCAAACTGTCTCAGATAAAGGCAGTGGCAGTAGAAACTTTAGGATGCTACTTTGCTTCAGGGCAGTAGGTTATGGTCAGTTGGAAGGCTGCATTTGCTATGCGTTGAGAAAGCTCAGCGTTAGGGAGCCATGCAAGAAGCTCTTGGCACCCTTCCTTATTTCCTACACAGGGCCCTGTGGAGCTGGTCTGTGCCCCTTTGTGATTCCCTAGTCCTGTTTCTGCTGAGAAAGACTGACTTTGAATGTCTTCTCCAGCATGCCCCTCCTCCCACAATTTGACATCCAGACAAAAGCACCTTGATACAAGAAAAAGACTGTAATAAATACAGTCTGGGATAAAGGTTTGCCATTTTCAAACACATGGAAGAGGGAGGTGTGTCTCCTGGGAAACAGGGAGACAGTCAAACTCCTTTAAACTGGAATACTCAAAACAATTACTAAGCAAAAGCCCAGGAGAAAACAGACCCAAAAAGACAGAGAAAATCTTACATATTGCATTTGACTTGGCAGACCTTCATGATATGAAGGCTGAAGTTAAAAACATCTGTCTTATCACTAGCTGGTTGCAAAATCAAGAAACACACATTATAGGGAATAACTTGCAAAGCTAACATTTTTTAATATTAAAGGTACAGTGTGCAATAAAAAAGTGCAAGAGAAAAAAAAAAAAGAAAACAGGAAATTTTGGTCCATCCACAGGAAGAGGATAAAAATTCAGAAAACACCAATGAAGAAGACCAAAATGTGGACAAATGAAAAAAGAAAAAAAAGCCTTTAAAAATGTCTTAAAAATGCTCAAGGAGATGAAGAAAATTACAGAGAAAGAACTTTTAGGTATCAGGAAAACAATGAATGAGCAATAACGAAAATCTTAGTAAAGAGACATAAATTTTAAAAAGAAACCAAACAGAACTACTGGGGTTAAAGTCCACAATAGCTGAAATGTAAAATACCCAGGAGGGTTTCAAGATCAAATTGGAACAGGCAGTAAAAGGAATTAGTGAACTTGAAGACAAGGCCTTAAAATGAGTCAGGCTGAGGGGAAGAAAGGAAAAAAGAATCATAGAAAGTGAAAACAGCCTAAGACAGCACTGGGATATTATAAAGTACACCAATTTACATGTAATGGAAGTCCCAGAAGAAGAAGAAGAAAGAGAGAAAGGGCAGAAAGAATATTCAAAGAAATAATGACAGAGAACTTTCCAAACTTAGCAAAAAATGTGAATGAGTACATCTAAGAAGCATAGAGAACACTGAACAGGATAAATATGAAGCAAAATACACTATGTCATATATTGGTAGCACTATCAAATGCAAAGGACTATGTGAAAAGTATGAAAGCTGCAAGAGAAAAGCAATGTGACATATAAAATTGTCCCAATTATACTGAGAGCTGATTTCTCATCAGAAACCATGGAGGCAAGAAATAAAGACCTGCTTTAAATGTAAGCATTTGGCAAATATAAATGTTAGTTTATTGTAGTGTGTGCCTTGGTTTGTAACTCCAATTCTTACTTCCAATATGTGCTACAACGCAAATGATAAAATGATTATTTTAATGATAAATCTATGATTTGGACATGCAGTATACAAAGATATAATGGACATAACTGGTAACAAGTAACAAAAAATTTGGGGAGATGGAGGGTAAAGTAAAAGTATATATGTATGCTATTGAAGTTAAATTGTTATGAAACAAAATATGATGATTATATATTTAAGATGTTAAATTTTAGCCCCATGGTGAGCACAAAGAACATAGATGAAAAATATATCCAGGTAGCAGAGAGAATGCACTCAGTATGGTACAGCACAAAAACTCAATTAAATATAAATATAAATACATATAAACACAAATAAATATAACATTTTAGCTCCCTAGTAAATATAAGTAACATAGATGAAAACTATATCCAAATAGAAAAGAAAAGGCACTCAATATGTTACAATACAAAAAATCAAATAAATATAAAAGTAGGCATTAATGGAAGAATTGAGGGACAAAAAGACATAGAGCTGCTAAGTAGCAAAATGGCAGAAGATAGTCCTGCTTTATTACTAGTGACTTTAAATGCAAATGGATTAAACTCTCCAGTCAAAAGGCAGAGATTAGCAGAATGGATAAAAATGCATGACCCAAATATATTTTGTCTGCAAAAGACTCACCTTCAATTCAAAGTACACGTAGCTTGAAAGTAAAAGTATGGAAAAATATATCATGCAAGCAGTAATCAAAAGAGAGCAGGATTAGTTATACTAATAGCATGTAAGACAGACTTTGAGCCAAAAATATTTGATAGGGACAAAGATGGTCATGATATATTGATAAAGGGTGCAGTTCAACAGAAAGATGTAACAATTATAAGTATATATGTACCCAACAGCAAGACCACAAAATATATGAAACAAATATTGAAACTTTTGAAGGAAAAAATTGATGGATCTATGTTAATAGTAGGACACTTTAATACACCTCTTTCAATAATGGAAAGAACACCATTGGAAGATCAATAAGGGAATAAAAGACTTGAGTGGTACTCAAAATCAGCTAGACCTTACAAACTAAGAGCCTTCATCCAACAAAAACTGAATACACATTCTTCTCAAGTGCACATGTATCTTTCTCCAGGATAGACCATATGTTAGTTCACAAACAAATTTCAATGAAATAAAAAATATTGAAATCATACAATGAACATTCTCAGACACCAATGGAAAGAAACTAGAAATCAATAACAGGGAGAGAAATGGAAAACCTTCAAATATGTGGAAATAAAATAACATAAACAACCATTGGGTTAAACAGGAAATCATAAGCAAAATTAGGCAATATCTAGAGATGAATGAAAGTGAAAATAAAACACACCAAATTTACAGGATGAAGCAAAAGCAGTGGTGAGACTGAAATTTATACCTCTAAATATTTACATTAAAATAGAAGAAAGACTTCAAATCAGAGAGTTAACCTCAAAACTGGATGACCTATAAAATGAAGAGCAAATTGAACCCATAGCAAGTAGAAGGAAGGAAATAACATTATTAGAGCAGAGGTAAATGAAAGAGAATAAAAACAATGGAGAGAATCAAGAAAACCGAAAGCTGGTTCTTTGAAAAGATCAATAAAACTGACAAATGTTCAGTTAGACAGGCAAAGAAAGCAAGAGAGAAGATATAAATAAAGACAATAAGAAATGAAAAGTGGTGATTAATAGTGACCCCACTGAAATAAAAAGGACTATGAGGGGATACCATGAACAACTGCATCCCAATAAATTAGACAATTTAAATGAAATGGAGAGGTTCTTAGAAAAATGCAAAACATATATCTACATTGACTAAAGGAGAAATAGAAGATCTCAACAAACCAATTATTAGTAAAGAGATTAAATCAGTAATCAAAAACTTACCAACAAAGTGAAGCCCTGGACCAGATAGCTTTACAGGGAAATTCTACCAAACATTCCAAGAAGACTAAACTCCAACTCTTCCAAAAAATTGAAGAGGAGTAAGACTCCCTAATTCATCCTACAAAGCCAGCATCACCCTCATAGCAAAGCCATATGTAGGTATGACAAAAAACTAAAACTACAGACCTATATTTCTTATAAATATAGATGAAAATAACCCTAAGAATATACCAAAAAAACTGAAACCACCAGCATATTAGAAATCAAACAGCATTATCAAGTGGGATCTATCCCTGGTATGCAAAGTTGATTCAAGATAAGAAAATCCTCAATGCAGTACACCACATTGATGTAATGAAGGAAACAAACAAACAAACAAAACAAACATGATCATCTTAATTGATGAGAAAAGGTATTTGATAAAATCCAGCACCACTTCTTGGTAAAAAACACTTAGAATAGAAGGAAACGTCCTCAACATGATAAAGGTCATATATAAAAAACCCACAGCTAACATGATAGTCAATGGTGAAAGTTTGAATGCTTACCTTCTAAGATTTGGAACAAAACAAGGATGTCAAGATATCAGATCAGAGAATGTCAGCCTCCTCCACCAGAATCTGTGAGAAGGTTGGCAGTTTTACTTGGCAGAAGGGAAGACATGAGATCATGAGGGCAATTGGAGAGGGCGGCTAGAGAGGGTAAACCACTTGGCTGGGGGAGAAGGAAACCATGGGAGATAGGCTATGCAAGCCAGCACACAGCTGGCTCAGAGGGAGAAGGAAACCAGGGAAGTGATTTGGCTGGATGATCAGTGCTCAGACAATGAGAAAACACAGCAGGCTGTTGAGATGGGGGAGCTGCAGGGCAAACAGGTATGGAGACCAGCACCCAGCCAATTCAAGGGGAGAGAACAATAGGGACAGAAAGGAGATAGGACAGGCAGACAGGATCTCAGCCTGTTTCCGGGAAAAGGAAAGATGCCATCTGGTGCTGAAGCAACTCCAGGAACAGGGGAAGGGTAAACTGATCAGTTATGCTGTCACACCCACCCACCCTGGGACAGAGAGAAACTGGATCAGTGAAGGGGGTGGGCTGACAGGTGATTAACAGCCCAAGTAAGAGAGAAACCTGGAGAGGCAGACAGCAAACCATCAGAAGTCCAACTGGCCTGAGGGAAAGGGGATGGGGAAAAGCAGCTACAAGAGGTCCAACTAGCCAGAAGAAAAGGAAGCCAGAGAGTGGTCCAGTGGGTTGTCAGGCATCCAGTTGGCTTCCTGGGGGAGAGTACAGTAGTGGGAAGAGCAGCTTCTTGACAGGGAATTTAGACTCAGATGTATTTTAGGTTGTTTTTATTTTTAAATTATATAGATATGAAAATAAAATATGTAGAATTTTAAAGATATGCAAATTAAACAACACACTTAAATCATTAGTGGATCAAGGAGGAAATTGAAAAAGAAATCAGTAACTACCTCAAAACAAATGAAAATGAGAACACAACGTATCAAAACTTATTAGATGCAGCTAAAGCAGTTTTGAGAGGGATATTTATATCCATAAATGCTTATATTAAAAAAGAAGAAAGAGCTAAAATCGAAGACATAATTGCACACCTGGAGGACCTAGGAAAAGAACAACAGACTAATCCCAAAGCAAGCAGAAAGAAGGAAATAACAAGATTAGAGCAGAACTAAATGAAATGGAGAATCAAAAATCACTAGGAAAATTAGCAAAACCAAAAGCAATTTCTTTGAGACAATTAATAAAATTGACAAACCCTTATCTAGACTAAAAAAGAGAGAGAGAGAAAGTGCAAATAACAAAATAAAAAAATGAGAGAGGGGTATCACCACTGATCCCAAAGAAATAAAGAGTACCATGAGAGGATACTTTAAAAAATTGTATGCCAACAAGATGGATAACTTAGAAGAAATGGGCAAATTTCTAGAAACACACAAGAAACTTACATTAATGAACAAAAAAATTGAAGAACTCAACAGACCAATCACAAGTAGCAAGATTGAATTAGTCATCAAAAACCTCCCAAGAAAGAAAAGCCAAAGAGCAGATGGCTTCTACAAATCATTCCAAAAAGAACTAACACCAGTAGTGATAAAACTCTTCCAAAAAATAAAAGTGGAGGGAACATTACCTAATTCATTCTATGATGCCAACATTGCGCTAATACCAAAGACACAGAAAGATGTTTCAAGAAAAGAAAACTACAGACCAATTTCTCTAATGAATTTGATGCTAAAATCCCCCCCAAAATACTTGCTAATCATATTCAAAACACATCAAATGAATTATACACCATGATCAAGTGGGTTTTATCCCAGGTATGCAAGGATGGTACAACATAAGAAAATCAATTGTAGCAAATGTACCACACTAATGAAGGATATTGTTAATGTGGCAAAGTGTGGGAGGGCAAGGGAGTGGGGCATATGGGAATCCCTTATATTTTTTATGTAACATTTATGAAATCTAAATCTTAAAAAAAAAAACAATAATTAAAAAAACATGGCTTACTCTGGTGAAATAAAAGTATAAAAGTGTCTGCTTAATCATGGAATTCAAAAAAAAAATAAAAAGCAATATAACATACCACATTAAAAGATGGAAAGAAAAAAAAAACATATGATCATCTCTATTGACATAGAGAAAACATTTGACAAGATACATCACCCTTTCTTGATAAAAACACTTCAAAAGATAAGAAATAGAAGGAAATTTCCCCAACATGATTAAGGGAATATATGAAAAACCCACACCTAACATCATATTCAATGGTGAAGTGATAAAGGCTTTCCCTCTAAGATCTAGAACAAGAAAAGAATGACCCTGTCACTGCTCTTATTTCACACTGTATTATAAGAACTTGCTTGAGCAATAGGGAATGACAAAGAAATAAAAGACATCCAAATTGGAAAGGGAGAAGTGAAAATTTCAATATTTGCAGATGACATGATCTTATACATAGAAACCCCTGAAAAATCTACAACAAAGCTTCTAGAACTCATCAACAAGTTCAATAGAGTGGCAGGATATAAGATCAACATGCAAAAATCAGTAGCATTTCTGTACACTAATAATGAGCACTCTGAGGAAGAAATCAAGAAAAAAATTCCGTTTACAATGGCAACTAAAAATAAAAATAAAATATCTAGGAATAGCCTTAACTAAAGATGGAAAGGACTTGTACACAGAAAACTACACAGCATAGTTAAAGGAAATCAAAGAAGACCTAAATAAATGGAAGAATATTCCATATTCATGGATTAGAAGACTAAATAGCAATAAGATGCCTGCCCAACATAAAAAATTTACAGATTTATCACAATCCCAATAAAAATTAGAACATTTTTTAATCAACAGGAAAGCTAATTATGAAATTTATTTGGAAGGACAAGTGGCCTTGAATAGCCAAAAAAGTATTGAAAAAGAAAAATGAAAGTTGTGTAATCATGCTACCTGACTTTAAAGCATGCTGCTAAACTACAATGTTCCCAACTGCATGGTTTTAGCATAAAGATAGACATACTGATCAATGGGACTGAATTCAGAATTCTGAGATAGCTCTCCATATATACAGTCAATTGATATTTGAGAAGTCCACAAAGCCCACTCAACTGGGACAAAATAGCCTCATCAACAAATTGTGCTGGGAGAACTAGATATCCATATCAAAAAGAATGAGAGAGGATCACAATCACATGCCCCAATCAAAGATTAACTCAAGATGGATCAAAGACCTAAATATAAGAGCCAAGACTGTAAAGCTCCTAGAAGATAATGTAGGGATGCATCTAGGAGATCTTGTGGTAGGAAATGGTTTCATAAACTTTACACCCAAAGTTTGAGCAATGAAAGAAAAATAGTAAATGATGTATCTTCAAAATTAAACACCTTTGCATTTCAAAGGAGTTTGCCAAGAAAGGGAAATGGCAGCTGACTCAACGGGAGAAATTATTTGGGAATCACTTATCTGATAAGGGCCTAATATCCATCATATATAAAGAAAACTTACATGTCTAAAATAAAATGACAAACAACCCATTTTAAAAATGGGCCAGAGACTTGAATTGACACTTTTCTAAACAGGAAATACAAATGGCTGAAAAGCACATGAAAAGATGTTCAACATCTCTAGCTATTAGGGAAATACCAATCAAAACTATAATGAGATATCATCTTACACCTATTATATTGGTGGCTACTTTAAAAAAACAGAGAACTACAAGTGCTGAAGAGGATGTGGAGTTAAGGGAACACTTATCCACCGCTGGTGGGAATGTAAAATGGTGCAGCCATTTTGAAGGACAGCTTGATGGTTCCTCAGGAAGCTATAGAATTGCCATATGATCTGGCAGTCTCACTGCTAGGCATACAGCCAGAAGAAGTGAAAGCAAGGACATGAACAGATACATGCATAGCAATGTTAATCGTGGCATTATTCACCATTACTAAAAGTTGGAAACATCCCAAGGGTCCATTAACAGATGAATGGATAAGCAAAATGTGGTATATACATACAATGAAATATCACTCAGCTCTAAGAAGGAATGAAGTATTGACACCCACGACAACACTGATGAATCTTGAAGAGCTTATGTTGAGTGAGGTAAGCCAGTAACTAAAAGGGCAAATATTACATGACCTCACTGATATGACCACAGCATATTGAGCAAAATACAGCGATAGAGTCTGGAAGATAAGTTACCAGGAGACAGCGATAGAGTCTGGAAGATAAGTTACCAGGAGACAGAGCCAGTAACTAAAAGGGCAAATATTACATGACCTCACTGATATGACCACAGCGTATTGAGCAAAATACAGCGATAGAGTCTGGAAGATAAGTTACCAGGACTTGTGTACAAGTCCTTTCCATCTTTAGTTAAGGCTATTCCTAGATATTTTATTTTTATTTTTAGTTGCCATTGCCATTGTGAGCCGATCTTCTTTTTGGGCAAAACCTATGATAAGATGAAAGGGGTGATTTGGGAATGGATGGGGGTGATGGTGGTGCATAGATGTGAGTGGGGTCAAGGGTGCTAGAAGGTGAGGGTGAGTAGGATTGGGAACAGGAGGGGGTTGGACTATCCACAGAACTAAGGGGAGGGCTGGAGAAAGGAACAGGTGAACTCTGGGGATTTGCAGATCTGTGGTTGAAAATACAATTTTGGAAATGTTCTTTTGTTGAATATAATAGGGGAAAGTCACTGGTGCAGGGTGTCAGGGATGCAGGTATATGTGGGAAAGGGTACACCCAGCACTAGCTTCTATGGAATATAAATGTGTTCATCTTGTCATAAGGTATTCTCTCAGTGGGTGGAGACCCACACAATAAACAAGAAAATATTCAACTCTCATCCTGTGGAGTCCTGCTATATTCTCAGAGGGGCAAAGATCTCTTGAGTACATAGACAGTGCCTAATTAAAGAAAACAGACCAATATGTCAAGCCTTAAATATTAATGCATGTAACTATGAAACTTATTCTTGAAAAATTGAAACTTAGTGGTTACCATAGGTTACAAGTGGAGGAGGAGAGAAGAATATGTGGAACATAGGGAATTTTCAGGGCATTGGAATTGTTCTGCATGAATTTGCAATGACAGATACAGGCCATTATACATTTTATAAAAACCTGTAAAATTGTACATTGTAAAGTGTAAATCATAATGTAAACCATTGACAATGGTTAGTAGCAATGCTTCAATATTTGTATATCAATTGTAACAAATGTGCCACACTAATGAAAGATGTTATTAATAGGGGAAAATGGAAGACGTTGAGGGATGGGGTATATAGGAATCCCTTATATTTTCAATACAGATTTCTGCAATCTAAAACTCCTTTAAAAATAACATTAAAAAAAAAGAACCACAAGAATGCCCACATCATCGCTGTTACTCAGCATTGTCCTGGAAGTTCTTGCCAGAGCAATTAGGCTAGAAAATTAAGTAACACTTATGCAAACCAGAAAGAAAGAAGTAAAATTTTCCCTATTTGCAGATGACATGATCCTATATACAGAAAATCCTGAAAAATCTACAAGAAATCTCCCAGAGTTAATATATGAATTCAGTAAAGTGGTAAGGTACAACATCAACATCCAAAAATCAGTAGTGTTTCGATACTCAAACAAATAACAATCAGAAGAAGAAATCAAGAAAAAAAATTCACAATAGCTGCTAAAAGAATCAAATATCTAGGAATAAATCTATTTTAATTTCTTAGGCTGCTAAAAGCAAATAGCAGGAAATGGTTCTGTATAAACAAGAAGTTATTAGCTTATTGTTTTGAAGATGGGAAAATATCCAAATCAAGGTATCATCAAGTTGATGCTTTCTTCCCAAGAAACATGATGGTGTCTCCTGGTATTTCTTTTCTCCTCTAGTTTCGTCAATTTCAGCTTCTGACTGCTCTGCCTGTTGCTTTCTCTCTCTTTGTCTGAATTTCATTACCTTAAAAATGACTCCAGTAGGGAAGTAAGACCCATCCTGAATGAGGTGGGTCACATTTTAACTTAAGTAGCCTCAACAAATGGTTCTACTTACAATAGGTCCACCCACAGGAATGAATTAGGTTTATGAACATGTTTTCCTGGAAATATACAGTTTCAAACTACCACAAAATCTAACCAATGATGTAAGGACTTGCACAAAGAAAAGTACAAAACATTGCTAAAAATTGAAATAAAAGTTAAAAAAAAAAAAGAAAAAAAATGGAAGGACATTCCATGTTCATGGATTGGAAGACTAAATATTGTTATGGTGTCAATCCTTCCCAAAGAAATTTATAGATTCAATGTAATCCTAACAAAAATTCCAACTATCTCCTTTGCAGAAATGGAAAAGCCAATCATTAAAGGTATATGGAAGGGGAAGGGGTCCTGAATAGCAAAAGCCATCTTGAGAAAGAAGAATGAAGTAGAAGGACTCATACTTCCTGATCTTATAACTCTTCATAAAGCCAAAGTAATCAAAAGAACATGGTTCTGGCACAAGAACAGACATATAGATCAATGGAAATGAATTGTGAGCTCAGAAATCAAGCCTTACATTTGGTCTTCATGGCCAAATGAATTTGATAAAGGGGAAAAGAACACTAAATTGTAAAAGAAAAATCTCTTCAACAAATGGTGCTGGAAAAACTAGATCTCATTTGGGAAAAAAAAAAAATAGTGGACCCTACCTCACACCTTACCCAAAATTCAACTCGAAATGGATCAAAGACCAAATTACTAAATATAAGAGCTAGAACTATCAATCTCCAGGAAAAAAATATATAGGGAAGCATCTTTACGACATTGTGTTAGGCAATGGTTTCTTAGATTTACACCCAAAGTACATACACCAAAAGAAAAACTATGGGACCTTATTAAATTTAAAATTTAAAATGTTTGCACCAGAAAGGATATTATCATGAATGTAAAATGGTGACCTACACAACTGTGAATATATTTGGAAATCACCTATCCAATTAGGGTTTAATATCCAGAAGATACAAAGAAATGCTTCAACTTAAAAAAAAAGACAAACAACCCAATTTAAAAAATGGGCAATGACTTGAATTGACATCTCTCTAAAGAAGACATACAAATGATCATAAAGCACATGAAAAGATGTTCAACATCATTAGCCCCAGGGAAATGCAAATCGAAAACACAATGAGATACCATTTCACTCCCATTAGAATGACTGCTTTTAAAAAAAAGGCAGACAATAAGTCTTGGAAATAATGTGGAAAAATAAGAACACTCATTCATTGCTGTTGGAAATGTAAAATAGTACAGCTACTGTGGAAAACAGTTTGGTGATTTCTCAGAATGCTTAGAATAGAAAGACCATATGACCCAGCCATCCTGCTACTCAGCTTATTCACAACATTGTGAATGTATTTAACAGCACTGAAATATATATCTGAATGTGATTATAATTGGAAATGTTAGATTGTAGGTATGGCAATAAGTAAATTTTAAAAAAATCCATGGAACTACACACACAAATAGTGAACCCTAGTTAAACCTTGGAATATAGTTAATAGTACAATTATAAAAATGTGCTTTCATCAACTGTTACAAGTGTACCACACAAAGGTAAGCAGTTGATAATAGGATGGCATATGGGAATCATGTATTTTATGTTCTTTTAACCCACAACTTCTCTAATAAAGAAAAAAAAAATGAATGGAAGTGATAACGCTGAGGGTATTCATGTTAATTTTAGTTGCGTGAGAAAATCATGATCCAGAAAAGTATAAAAGATTACTTCCCTTGCTGCAAATAAAAAAAATCCATTTATGGAAAATTATGTTTATATATATGTGCACATATACATTTAAATTGATACATGAAATGAGTGCCAAAAATATTGATGTTGTCAGCAGTGGGAAATTCTCAGAATATGGAAATATGAGTTACATAGAATAAACATATTTAATTATGCAATAATAAAATTATATTTATTTACATTACTGCAATTATCAGGATGCTTGCTTATGGTGGGAATAGAGTACGAGAGATTGCATTTACCTTTCTGCCTGAAAAATACCTCCCCTCTCAAAATAAAAAACAAAATATATGAACCAATGATTTTCAACAAATTGGGTATCAGGCAATTGAAGACAGTCATCCCTGAGAGATTTGAAGAATATGAATGATCCCTACAGTTGCTCCAGCTTACTGTTTTAAGAGAGTTTTCTGAAAGTAGCACAGAAATGAGGAGCCCAGGCAGAGATGACTCACTGAGTTGAGGAAAAGAATCTGAGAGTTTGGAGAGACCAAGGTAGTGAGAGTTAATCAAGCTGGAATATTGGAGCTGAAAGAGCTGTAGATACCAAACCCCAGAAGATGGTCCTTCTTGGATATTCATTCAAAAAGTATTGATCAGCCCATGCTTGTGAAGCAACTGCTGGAGACCAGGGAAATAACCATGCAAAAGGATTCAAAGGAACGGTAACCAGAGCTCACACAGTGTCAGGAGCATTGATAATTCTCACTAACAAGACTGAACAACTGCCCAATCACTGAAATATTGGTTAAAGTACTTGGAAAGATCTTTCCTCAGGAGACAGATAATTAGGCCTAGAGTGAACAATGAGATTGTTCCACCTAAATAAAAATCTTAAAAACAAGACATAAAACAATTTCCAAGTAACTTAAATGCATAACAGAAGAAAGCTGAAGAATATCTATAGGAATAAAAAAATATCCAGCAGGCCACAAGGTAAAATTCACATGGTAACATAGTACCTTTCACTCTAGTACCCCCTCAACTTCCTGCCACCAAATACACCACTATCTGAACTCATGAATTTCTTATGTTTTCCTGTTATTTTATAGAAGCATGCCTCTTTCTAAGATCATATTACCCTTGGTATCATCTCATTCCACATTATCAGTAACCTTGTATTCAATATAATTTTACTCATTGCCCATTTTTAGCATGCCCCATTCTACTAGATCATTTTCATCAGTATTTGAACATATGATAGTCCTTCCTATCTTCAAAAAAATCCTCAAATACTGTTTCATATCCTGACCCATCATTTGTCTCTAAGGGGTTTTACACTCACATTGCTACCTTATCTTCCCTACACGTGCATTTATTAACTCTGCAATTTGGCGTATGCTACATTTCTTTACTGAAATGTTCACATTAAGTTGCCAAAAGAAATCCACCTATTATATCAAATGATATTTTTTAAAAATCTTCTATGCAGGAAAAGGACACAATAAAATGTGTAGACTAAAAAAGGCACTTGATAAATGATATAATTTCCCTGTTATAATTTTCATCATTATTAGAGCTCATTCACCATCCAATATATTTCATTACTTTTTTATGGGAATCTACTATTAGTGTTAATAAAATATATTTTAAATGGAAATATATCCTGGGCTATTTTACTGAATTTTGGTGCAGCATTGAATAAATATGCCTTAAAATAACTTTTACTATGTAAATGTTCATGAGAAAATATCAAAAAGTGAAAATGCACAAATTTATTTTGGCAAACATTTAGCATGACATGATATCACTTAGACAAACATGAAGAATTTGATAATTTTTGGAAAAAAACTGAGCAATCTGAAACCCTTCCCACTCCTTGATATACACAAGGCAAGTAGTTGACTAAGAAAGATATAAACATTTGTGATGAGCTCAAAATATAAAAGATCTAGTTCCAGAATTGTCTGTGGGGATAGAAGTTCTGGGCTTATTTCCACCATCCTGAAGTGGTAATTTCTTCTCTGTTCACTATGGACAGATGGCCACAATCCATTTGATAAAAAAGATCATTCTAAAGCATTGATAGTAATTTTGCATCAACACAGAGATTTTAAGATGTAATGTACATTTAAGACAAAGGAGGGGAAAGGGATTTAATGTTTCTTTTTTTCAGAGCCCTGCAATAAATTGGAGTCTTTTGTCCTCTTCAAGAGCCCAGATTTAAAAACACTTTAAGAGTAACCCCTTCCATGGGTTAGGAAGGACAAAGATAAGTTGCTTTTACCACTGGAATATATGTGCACCATTGTTGATATGCTTGGATGTTTTGGGAAAGCTCTGGTCATGGGAACTCTGACACAAACTAGAAGCCAAACTCTGAAGGAAGTCATGTTTGGCAGTTAATCTACACTAAAGCTATGTCTCTCAGAAAACGTATTATACTTTTTAACAACCAATTTCAAACCTTGGTGGTTAAAAAATTAGTTTGTTGAATCCACACAAAGTACACTGTGGGTTGAAAGGCCTTCCATGTGATGAATCAGCAATGTATCTCCATATCAAAAAGTTACTTTGCAAATGCTGAAACAAGGAAAGATGGACAGTGATGAGGTGGGTTTCCACTTGGAGGAGACATATATCATTCCAGCATAGAGTTTGTCGCCAAAGAAAGTAATATTGTCATGTTTAGCATAAATTGGTTGAGGGCAGTTTTAATCTTCCCATGTTCCCAGAAATAGAATGGGACTGGATATTAATGAATATGAACAGTAGTAACATTTGCCACACTTTAAGCAAAACAAAAGAATGACAGAAAATCTTTTAGATTTAATAAAAGCTTCTCCACAAACCCCACCACCATAAAGAAAAAGAATCTTTATGTTACTTATTTTTCTATAGCTCATGTTCCCAGCATAAAAAACCACCTCAAGAGTCACTTACATAAATTGTATCCAGTGTTCTTTGTGGATTGCTTGATTAAACTATTTTCTACCTTCAAAACTCAGCTTTGTCATCACCTACTGTTCCTGGAAAATATTTTTGACACCTCTTCATTTAGATTATGTGCCCCTTCAACATGAACCACGGTTCACTGTAGAAGGCAGTAATCATTTATTGCTGGTGTTATGCAAAGGCCAAGTGCAGGGCCGGGAGCCAAAATACATGTGTTGATAAACCTTGCTATGGCTTTTCGATGTGATCAGGACAAATTATTTTATCCCAGGACATCAGTTTCTTCATCTAAAGCACAGTGTTCTTGTGAGGATTAAAAGGGTTAATTAATGTAAGTTGCTAAGAGAATTTCATTAAGAACATTAAATATTAAATGAATACTTGCTGTTATATGATTATCAGGGTTCCTTTCAGGACAAAAACAAGAATTTCCCATATTTGTATCCATAGCACACAATAGAGTGACAATGAAACAAGAAGAGGAAGATTTGGACACAGACACAGATATAGGAAAGAAGTCCATATAAACATGGAAAAAGAGACTGGAGTTATGCTGCTACATGCCAAGGAAGGCCAGAGGCTAGGAAGAGGCAAAAAAATATTCTCCTCTTTTTGTTGCAGAGGGTACTAGGCTAGTCTGGTAACTTGATTTCAGACTTCTCGTCTCCAGAATTGTAGGACAATAAATTTCTGTTGTTTTAAGCCACTCAGTCTGTAGTACTTTCTTACAGCAGCCCTAAGAAAATACTGGAATATCTGTGTGAGTCTGGGGCTGAAGTACTCTAGCAACTATGATCAGAGATGAACTGAGACCATTAGTGCAACTAGAAATAGGGAAAAGTTAGCTACATCTCAGAATATCTGGCTTAAACCAATGTAATTAATTTTAAAAATTCAGATACTAAGAATTTAGGAGAAGAAAAGAAGGGGATAAAGGGGAACGAGTTTGTGGAACCAGGAAATATTTCCTCCAATCTTGAACTCTCAACATATACCACAATATGCATACAAGCCTGGTTCTGTTTAATACAATAGTAAGAGAATAATAAAATTAGGATTTCTGACCTTCCATTTTCACTGTTCTCTTATAATCCATATGGATATCAATTCAATAGGATATATTTATCCTCATTTTTTCATTTATATTCCCACGTGATGTATAATAATCATACATTTTTCATAATTTTTTTTTTGTCAAATAATCAGAAACTTGCCATTGTTTTAGACTATGGGCAGTAGTATGGGTAATGGGGAGTCATTATCACTGTTAATGTGTTATATCATTAGGTGATGAGAACAAATAAATGACATAACTTGGCACTGACCTACATAAGGCTAGACTTTATTTTATATTTATTTTATACTTTACTACTGAAGTAATTGTTATATCATCTAATCTTTTTGAAACTTGTTGAAGTATAAATATATATGAGTTTTACATATAATTTAGAAAGAGTATCTTCTTTTAATAAAAAAGGACTGATATGCATTACCATTCTCATTCACTTGAACTGGACAAACTCCAATTCAAGTGAATTTTCCGCTGCTAGGATAATGATTTCCTGACATCTTACTCAAAGAAGTGTGGTTCTTACTGAAAAACAAGTATCACCTACATACAAAAAAAAAAAAACTTGTTAAATGGAAAATACAATCAGCGTAGATTAACATCGCTTTTTCCACATAATTGCAATGTGTCTAAAGTTGATTTTCACCTAATTGTTCCTAAATAATTACTTCTGAATGAAATTTTTAGTTTATGTGAAGTTAAATAGTGCACATAATAGATCTTTTGTCCTTATGATACTCTATCATACATGTTTTGATGTATAGCTGGTGAACCAAAATTGGGTGTCTGGGTTTTGCCCTGTTTTAAAGAGTACGTGTGGCCTTGGCAAACTACTTAAAATTCTCTACACCTCAATTTCCTTATTTTGTTCTGTGAGGATCTCATAAATAAATATATCAATAATTTATAAGTAAGAAAAGGAAGTATGAGAATGCAAATTATTTTGATTGCTATTGATTTAAATTCTGTCATTGGGTCAACTTTATCACATCTTCAATGAAGCATTTCCTGACTTCCTAAGAAAGAGCTAATTACTGACACTTTGTGTTTTATAAAAGCATTTGTCCTATAAATCAGCCATCATTCCCCTTCCATTAGACTTTTCTCAAGAGTAGAGACTGTGTGCCTAGAACACTACCTGGGAAAAAAATTATGAGGAGTGGAAGAGAGGGGAGAAAAGGAGAAGAATAGCTTCCCTCAGAAATCAATTTCTTTTTTTTTTTTTTTCCAATTGGTAGCTTCCAAAATTATTTGGAAAACAACAACAACATATGAATGAACAATTATACATTTGAGTAATAGGTTTTTCAAACAAAGTGGCCTTTACTTTGTCAATGTTTTTTTGGCAGTCAGTTATAGATTAGCTTATATTCTCTTTTCCAGAGACTTATCTATCTGTCACACACATCCAAGATTTATTTTATTCTATTTTCAAGCTTTTAACCATGACTAGAGCATTTCATTATATTTGATATCTTATCTTCAATCAATTTCTTTTTTCTGCAGAAATGCCACTTCTGTTAAGTATTTGCAAATAACAGAAGAAATCCACTTATGTTAATAAGTATCAGTGCTATGGAATATTATGGAAACATTAACTCAGAAATAAAGGAAAATTGTCCCTTTCTTTCCATATATAGGTCTAATTTTAAATAAATTATATCTGTATTTGGTCAATATGTTTATTGCTACTGTCCCCAAATAGGCTACTTCAACTTTTATGGAACAATCTGTTAAAAAAAATCGTGTAGGATTAAAAACTTTTAATAAGATCAGTTGGTTGCTACCCCTCATAAATTCTGTCAGAGACCTTTCTCAAAGCACAGATTCCAAATACTGTTTTGTTCTCAAATTAGAAATTCATTATTTCCACCAAAAAATGATTTTGCTTTCAAGCTCTTGTGTATTAGTGCTTGGATTGGGGTTAGCAACTTTTAGAGTAGATCTGAAAGTTATGATCATTTTCAGTTCTGTTCTCTATATTTCATTTGCTGTCAAGGGGTAGACACATGAATGGGGATGAGATGGAGTGGGTTGAGCATTTGAAATACATCTTAAGAGATTTGTGCCAAATGTTCCCCTTCTCAAGGTGAAAACCTTTATTTTCAATATGTTTATGTGAGTGTTTCTACATCTCAAAAGGGAAGTGAATTAGCTGGCTCCTGAGACAGTTTTGTTGTGTCCATTCCTTCTTATTGCCCCTCCCCTACCAAAAACCAGTGAACTGCTATTCATTTGGTTTATAAATTTCATCTCTTACACAGCTTAATTAAAACTACATGAATGTATAGGTGCACAGGCCTGAGTTCTTTTCTAAGTTTGATAGAAATCTGTAGTGTAATACTATCTAAGTTCAGTATCTATCTACTGTCTAGGTCTATGTTTCTGAAAATTAAAAAACAAAAGGTATTGTGTGCTTATTTTTCATCCCTCAAATATTTATTGGTCCTTCAAAGATAAGACAATATTGTGAATTTCAGAGATTGGCATTTAAGCTGGGCTTAGAACATTAGAATTAGTCTCTTGCTTTTGAACATATCCCTCTTCTCACCACAGCAGCATGAAAAAAACACCCTGTTAAAATGCAAGTCAGGGGAAGTGGATGTGACTCAAGTGATTGAGCTACTGCCTACCACAGGGGAGGTCCCTGGTTCAGCAACCAGTGCCTCCTAAAGAAGACAGCAAGCTGGCATGACAGGTAGGCACAGCACACTGATGCAACAAGATGACACAATAAGAAACATGAGGAGGAAATCATAAAGAGAGACACAACAAAGCAGGGAGTGGAGGTGGCTCAAGCGATTAGGCACCTCCCTCCCACATCAGAGGTCCCGGGTTCAGCTCCCAGTGCCTTCTAAAGAATCAAGGAAGATGAACAGACACAGTAAGTGGAGACAATGAGGCGGTAGGGAGAAGTAAATAAATAAAATTAATCTTAAAAAAAAAAAATGCAAGTCAGACCATGACTCAGCAAAGATCTTTGCTGTTCTTTCACTCCAAATTAAAAGTCAAGTCTTTGCTTTGATTAATTAAGTCCCAGAAGGCCTTCCCACAGCCCAGCTCTGCTTCTCTAACCATGTTTCTTACTACCGTCCCTCTTGCTTACTGCTCTCCTATCACAGAAACCTCCTCAAAACGTTAACTTCACAGTGAAGAGTTTTCTGATGACCAGATTTAGGGTAAATTTAAATTGGGTCATCAGAAAACTCTTCAGTGAGAATTTAACCTATTGAGTAAAGACTTGACGCAGTGAGGAAACAGGCACATGGACGTCTGTAGGAATGGCCAAAGTCTTCCATGCAGAGGGCAGAGTAAGATCAAACAGCGTGGAGAATAGTGTGCTTAGTGGGCCTGAAGAAAAACAAGATTGTTTTTCTTGCTGTTGTGGTGAGAAGAGGGACATGGTCAGAAGCAAGGAGACCTGTTTTGGAGGCCTCATATTAAAGCCAGGAGTGAGACTAGTCTCCCTGTACAAGTACTCTCTAATGTTGAATGGCTGAAAGGTTACCAAGAATGCAATTTGGAGTTATTTTCCAAATAAGAAATTATTTATTGTTGTCCTGAAATAATTTAAATCTATGCAACTTCCAAAACTCTGTCTTATTTTCATCTTTACTTATTGACTCATTTATAAATGTTTTGCATTTCCTCCATACACACACATTAAATATTTTATATTTTTATATATAATAAATACAATATACTGAATATATTTTTTCTCCTATTGGAAAACTCTACATTAAATATTGTTGGCTCCCTACTCTGATACTGAGAACTCTTACAGATTAATCAGGACAAATAATCAATTTCTACACACTTTCAACAATATGAGAAAAAAAAATGTGACACAAAATCTTATTTTTCTTAAGTGCTACATTTGTACAACCCTGAACCCTGAGATACTGCTAAGGGAGTTATCTTAGAAAAGATGCCATAGTTTTGATGACAAAAAAACCTATATCACTTTTGGACAATGTGTCAATGTAATAATCTCACCCCTTAAGGTTTCAGTATCAGCATTTTGGTAAAATGGTGGACTTTGAAAATTTATAAGAATGTTAATTCTTACTCTTAGTACATATACAGGGTTTAAGTAAAGTCTTCTTCAAAATGATCAACACTTCCCTTGCTGTTGGTTTACCGTTTTGCTTTGTTTTTTTTTTTGTAATAATGAGCAAGGATCAGAAATGGCAAGTGTCAAGAAAAAGCTGGAAAAGAGGGCAAGTATTTTTTTAGGTGGTTTTATCTCATTAAGTAAATTTTGCTGCCACGAAATTACAAATGTGACATTCATATTGATCTAGAGTAGGAATTTTCAATTTTCAATTTAAAACAATTTGAGTAAAAAATAATCGCTGGCATAAATGTTGAGAGTTCTTTTTACTGTTCCAGGTACCTAGCCATTTAATATGATATTTGAATTGTTTTCTTGCAATGCTTTCCAGTGATGTTTCTGCCATAAGAGTCTTGAGGGATGGAAGAGTACCAGTAAGTGTGAGGCTTCATTATTGCAATTATTCTTTTGGATGGTAATTGGTAATAGGGCACAGGGTTTCATTGTAGCTCAACCTGTAATCCCTCATCACGAAAAATTTCTGTCTGCTCCCATAGTAGACACTCATGATCTTTCCCTAAGAACCACGGAAATCAGTCACTTGTAACTGGTTGGATTCTGCCTCGCTATTCATATGATCATATACTCATATAACCACATACTCATCTAATCACCTTTTTAAAATATGTATAAAACAGGACTAGTGAATGGTACAGCCATCTTAAAATAAATTGCACTTCTTTCCTATTTCCAATCATTAGAATATTATATAGAATACATAAACATCTTCCCAATATAAATGTGTTTATCTGTTTTGGAATATAATCTCTCCCTTCATTCCCTCTACCAACTCTTCCTTTTACCCAAGCAGTATATGTGAATTTTAATAACCTAGGCACGATTTAAGACTTACTTCATCTTATTAGGAAATGCAGATGTTTAAGCCCTGGTACCCAATCAATTAGATGCAATGTCTTTCCTCTTTTAAATATGGATATTTTGTTACTCTGATAGATTTTTCTTCCAAAACCACTTGTATTATTCTGACATGAAATATATATGTGTTTTATTTACTTTCCTTGTATACAAGAATTCAAGTATATTGAGGACAAGAAAAAAATGTCTCATGAATAAATACCCCAGTAATGCGGGAATTGTTGTCCTTTATGGAGCAGGTCACTGATATATATTGTATTACTCAAACTACTAAAACAATGCAGAGGATATACATCCTCATAACTATTTTTCCCATAACCACATATTCACAGCTTAATTTTATTACTTAGAATTTTGATTCTTTTGGATAGAAATTACAGTGAATTTCTTTTATACCTGAATATTACTCTAACTTAGAAATAAATAGATATGCCAGAATTCCTAGCCTAGTACAATATGAAAATAAGAGTTCTGGCTTTTAATTAGTAGAGTTTATTTTATCAGTATGGGAAATTAGTGAGTCTTTTTAATTTAAGACTCATTTTGTACTTTTTAAATTATTTTAATTATTGCAAAGTATCCAGGTGCAATATGGCAGTCATTTATAAATAAATAAATAAAATTAAATAAAATACAAGATCATTATCATTATGCATAATGTGCTAATTACACAGAGCTCTATTCAGGCCAAATTTGATTACTGTGATTCTTCATTTCTATTCCCCTAGATTTAAAAGCCAAGAACTAATACAACCAATTTGTTGTTGTTGTTGTTGTGGCTGACTTTTTAAATTTTTACCCTTTCTTTTGCTGCATGAAAAATAACAAAGTTGTACTGTGAATAAAACTACATTTTTCTACTATTTTGAGATAATTAGGACATCCCCTTGTTTGCCTTTGAACTTAAAATGTGTAATTCAAACTGTTTATTTAAAAAGCATATGCCTAGGATTATGGCTACTGACATTGCATGCTAAATGGCATCTTATGTAAAGGAAGTATTAGTATAAATATGTTTACTGAAAAGATTAGAATGAAAAGCTCATCAAGAATTTAAAACGAGAATAAAATTCTAGCATCTTAGAAATGGAGGTAACTAACTCAAAGGAGTATCAGAGCCTAGATTAAATAACCTGTATGGATATAAATGACTGTATTGGGGTGCTTGGGAAGACCCAACAAGAATTAACAGTGGAAACTTGGCTAATGTCTCAGGGTGGATTTAATCCTGAGCTTTTATAAACTGTATATGAAAGTCTCAAAATATCTTCATCTCAAAAATTAGATGATAAAAAATTTTTCATTGAACATCTTACTGTGTGAAAGCTTTACCATTGGTTCATTTCAATGTACTATCACTTAAATCTCAATACAAACCTATAGGGTAGTAGCAGTTTGGCAGTTTGATGTAATTATGAATTCCAAAAATAGATATTGGAGTAAGCTTTAAACTGATCTGTTCATTTAGGCATGATTAAGTTATAATTGGGGCTTTGGGCTACATCAGTAGGGTGTTGAGTCCCCCCCTTGGTGGGTGGGGAATCAAAGATAAAAGGCATGGCAAAGGGCAGAGTTGTGGTAGTTCTGATGTTGGAGTCTTGAGCTGGAGCCCCGGGAAATAAGAGCTTGGTCGTGAGGAAAGAGAGAAGGCCCCAGGAAAAGACATGAGCCATTCACATGAAAGTCTACAGCTGGCCTTACGGAGGAAGCAGAGGAGTTGAGCCCGGAGAGAAATATAGCCCCTGGAAGAGAGGAACCCAAGAAGCCTGAACCCTGGCAAACGTCAGCAGCTGCCTTGCTCCAACAGGTAGCAACCGACTTTGTGAGACAAGAACCTTATACGTTATGGTCCCGTAACTGTAAGCTCTACCCCAAATAAATACCCTTTATAAAAACCAACTGATTTCGTTATTTTGCATCAGCACCCCTCTGGCTGACTAAATACAAGGGTAGACATCATTATCCTCATTTAGAAAAGGGAACAGAAATACATATTGTTTAATGCACTTTTCCCAGATAATACCAGACTTGCCAGAACATGGGCTTGAACTATGGATGCCTGACTACAAAGCCTGGACTCGTTCTACTAAGCTACAGAGGAAGGAGGAAAAAGTGACTGTGGCACTAGAAATATGGAATTCAGAGTTAGTTTTATTTTAAGGATGCCTGGCTATTAATGGTGAGAAAAAGAATAGGGATGAGTCATGCAATTTTGGGGTTCTTGATGAATGAATGACCCCCACGTTTTTGATGTTCATGGTTTTTTTTTTTATTATTAGAGAAATTGTGAGTTTACAGAACAATAGTATAGTAATTACAGGATTTCCATCAGCAACCCTCCCCGCCACCAACACCTTACATTGGTGTGAAACATTTGTTAGAATTGATGATAGCACATTTTTATACTTGCAATATTAATTAAAGTCCAAGGTTTAACTTAGGGTTCTTTGTTGTTATTCTTTAATCATATATACTAAATAACATTTCCCCTTTTAATCACATTCACATATATATTTCAGTGCTGTTAATTGCATTCACAATGTTGTGCCACCATCACCATCATCCATTATCAAAACTTCTCAATCATTCCAAATTGGAACCCTATACATTTTAAGACTTTCTTTCCCATTTCATTTAGGCAGTCTGTTCCCCAGAATCTAGATGCTAGATTCTGACTCTATGAGATTGCTTATTCTAAGTATTCCAAATCAGTGACATCATGCAATATGTGTCCTTTTGTTCCTGGCTAATTTTACTCAATATGATGTCTTCAAGATTCATCCATGTTGTGTGTATCAGGACTTCTTTCTTTTTAAGGCTGCATAATACTGCATTGCATGTACGTACCACATTTTATTTATCCATTCGTCACTTGATGGATACTTGGTTTGCTTTTATTTTTTGGCAATTGTGAACAATGTTACTATGACCATCAATGTGCAAACATCTGTTTGAGTGTCTTCTTTCAATTCTTTTGGGTATATACAAAGTAGAGGGAAGGCTGGGTCATATGGTCTTTCTATATTTAGCATTCTGAGAAACCACCGAACTGTCTTCCACAGTGGCAGCATCATTCTACATTGCCATCAGCAATGAATGAGTATTCCTAATTCTCTGCATCTTTGCCACACTTGTCATTTTCCTTTTTTCTTTCTGTTTTTATTAATAGGAGCCATTCTAATGGATATGAAATGGTATTTCATGTCTTTGATTTGCATTTCCCTGATGGCTAATTCTGTTAAGCATCTTTTTATGTGTTATCTGGCCATTTGTATATCTTCTTTGGAGAGACATGTATTCAAGCATTTTGCCCGTGTTTTTACTGGGTTTTTTCATCTTTTTTGTTGCTAAGTTGAAGGTATTCAGGTTATTAAACCTTTATTAGATATGTGATTTCCAAATATTTTACCCATTGTGTAGGTTGCCATTTTACATTCCTGATAAAGTACAAAAGTTTTTAATTTTGATGAGGTCCAATTTATTTATTCTTTTGATGCTTGTGCAAAGACTGTGTAAAGTCTAAGAAACTGTTACTATCACAAGGTCTTGAAGATGCTTCTCTACGTTTTGTTCTAGGAGTTTGATACCTCTCACTCTTATACTTAAATCCTTGATTTATTTTGAGTTGATTTTGTATATGGTGTGAGGCAGGTGTCCTCCTTTATTTTAAAAGTGGAGAAAAAAATTTCCCAAATCATTTGTTAGGAGATTATTCTTTCCCGATTGAGTGATATTTGTCCCTTTGTCAAAATTTATTTGGCCGTAAATGTGAGCATTGATTTCTGAGCTCTCAATTCAACTCCTTTGGTCTATATTGCTGTCCATTTGCTGGAACCATGCTGTATTGATTACTGTAGCTTTGTAATAATCTTTACCATAAGGGTGTGAGTCCTCCAACTCCATTCTTCTTTTTCAAGATGGCATTAACTATTAGGGGCCCCTCACCCTTCCAAATGAATTTGATGTTTTGTTTTTCCATTTCTGCAAAGAAGGATATTTTATAATTTTGATTGGCATTGCATTGAATCTACAAATTGCTTTGGGAAAGATTGACATCTTAACAATTTTCAGTCTTACAATCCATGGACGTGGAATGTCCTTCCATTTATTCATGTCTTCTTTGATTTCTTATAATAATGCTTTCTGTGGACAAGTCCTTTACATCCTTGTTTAAATTTATTCCTAGATATTTGACTCTTTTTGGTGCTATTGTCAATTGAATTTTTTCTTGATTTCTTCCTCCAATTATTTATTGCTTGTATATAGAAACACTCCTGATTTTTGGATATTGATCTTGTACCCCACAACATTGCTGAATTCACTTATTAGATCTGGGAACTTTGTTGTGTATTTATCAGGATTTTTCATATATAGGCTCATATATGCAAATAAGGAAAGTTTTGATTCTTCCTTTACAATTTGGATGCCTTATATTTCTTTTTCTTGCTACCACAAATACTTTCAGTAAAATGTTGAAAAACAGTGGTGGTCTCAGTGACCAACAACGTTGTTCCTGATCATAAAGGAAAAGCTTTCAGTCACTTACCATTAAGTAGGATTTTAGCTATGGGTTTTTCATATATGAACTTTATTATGTTGAGGAAGTTTTCTACATTTCCTTGAGTTCTAAATGTGTTTACCAAGAAAGGTTGCTGGATTTTTGTCAAATGTTTTCTGCATCAATTTTTATGATCATGTGCTTTTTATCTTCATTGTGTTAATGTGGTTTTTTACATTAACTTACTTTCTTATGTTGAACCAACATTGTATAACTGGGATAAATCCCTTTTGATCATAGTGTATAATTCTTTTAATATCCTGTTGGATTCAGTTTGCTAGTGTTTTTTGAGGATTTTTGTATCTATATTCATAAGAGAAATTGTTTTGTGGTCTGTAGTTTTCTTTTATTGTGATATTATTATCTGGCTTAGGTATGAGTGTGTTGTTGGCCTTGTGGAATGAATTAGGGAGTGTCCCTACCCTTTGATTTTTTGGAAGATTTTGAGCAGAATTGGAATTATGTCTTTGGGAATGTTTGGTAGAATTCCTCTGTGGAGCAATTAGGTTCTGGGCTTTTCTTTTTTGGTAGGTTTATGATTACTGAGTCAATTTCTTTGCTAGTGATTATTTTATTGAGATTCATTTCTTCTTGAATCAATGTATGTAGTTTGTGTATTTATCACAAGTTGTCCATTTCATCCACGTTATTTAATTTATTGGTGAAAAATTGTTCATAATATCCTCTTATGGCCATTTTTATTTCAGCTGAGTCAGTAATAATGGCCCCTATTTAATTACTGTTTTTCATTATTTGTATCCTTTTCTTTATTTTCATTGTAAGTCTACCTAAAGGTTTGTTAAATTTATTCATCTTTCAAAGAACCAACTTTTGGTTTTGTTCATCCTCTCTATTAATTTTCATTTAAGTCTACTCTAATCTTTGTTATTTCTTTCCTTATGCTCTCGATGGATTTAGTTTGGTCTTCTTTTTATAGTTTTCCATTTTTGAGGTTATGCCTCTGATTTGAGTTTTCTTCTTTTAATATAATCATTTAGAGCTATAAATTTTCTCTCAGCCTTGTCTTCACTGTAGCCTATATGTTTTTTAAATAAAATTTTATTAAAATATATCATTCATACATGAATATACATAAACAATAAGCATATAGTACAAATTGTGAATTTGCAAAAAAAACCATGCATATCATCATACATACATCTTCCCACCACCAACACCTTGCATTCTTGTGAAACATTAGTTACAAACGATGAAAGAGCATCATCAAAATATTACTACTAACTGTAACCCATATCATACATTTGGTGTATTTTTGCTATTCTGTATTTTCATTTTCATTCACCTCATGATATTTCCTAATTTCATTTGTGATTTCCTCTTCAAACCACTGGTTGCTTCAGAGTATGTTGTTTAATTTCCACATCTTTATGAGTTTTCCATTTCTCCCTCTGTTATGGATTTCTAGATTCATTCTGCCATGTTGGGAGAATACACATTGAATGATTTCAATGTTCTTGAATTTATTGAGATTTTTTTGTTGTTGTTGTTACCCAACATATGGTCTATCTTGGAGAATTGATATATCTGTACCCAAGTATAATGTGTATTCTGTTTTTATTGGGTGAAGTGCTCTAAATATGTCTGTTAGCTCTGGTAGATTTAGAGAATCACTCAAGTTTTGTATTTCCTTTTTTATTTTCTGAATAGATGTTCTATCCATAAAAAAGAGTGATATATTAAAGTTTCCTGCTATTAATGTAGAACCATCAATTTATCTCTTCCAATATGTCAGTATTTGCTTCATATATTTTGGGAGTATGATGTTAGGTGCACATGTATTTATAATTGTTATATCATTCTTTTGAATTGTTCCCTTTATCAGTATTTAAAGCTATCTTTATGCCTCTTATCTGTTTTTTTAAAAATAATTTTTATTTTTTATTTTTCAAGGAGCTTTAGATTATATGAATGTTACATCAAAAATATAGGGGAGAGGGATTTGGGAACATGGTATCAGATTAGGCAGATAAGTCACAGCGCTTTCACAAAAAAAATGGAGAAAGAGCCAAAAACTGATCATGGGACTGGCTTTAGGGGTCAGCAGACCAGGAGAGTGCTTTACTACTCCCAGGAGGGTGAAGGACAGACAGACAAAGAAGCCGAAACAACAAACTGTGACTTACTAAACCTCCCATGCATCAGGAAGGACTCTGTATTAGTCAGCCAAAAGGGTGCTGATGCAAAATACCAGAAATCTATTGCCATTTATAAAGGGTATACATTTGGAGAAAAAGCTTACAGTTACCAGGCCATAAAGCCTAAATTTCTTCCCTCACCAAAGTTTGTTGCCACATGTTGGAGCAAGACAGCTGCTGATGTTTACCAGGGTTCAGGTTTCTTGGGTTCCTCTCCTCCCAGGGCTCTTTTTCTCTCTGGGCTCAGCTCCTCTGTTTCCTCCACAAGGCCAGCTGTAGACTGAGGCTTTCTATGATTTGCCTCTCTCCACAAGGCCAGCTGTGAACTGTCAAGCAAACCTTTTCCAGGGTTGCTTTTCTTTCCTTCCTCATAACCAAGCTCCTCTGTGTGCTTACTTCCCTGGGCTCCAGCATTAAAACTCTGCATTAGAACTCCAACATCAAAACTCTAACTCTGTCCTTTTCCAAGTCTTTTATCTTTGATTCCCCACCCACCAAGGGTTGGGGCTCAATGCCCTACTGGCGTGGCCCAATCAAAGCCCTAATCATAACTTAATCATGCCCAGATGAACAGACTAGTTTACAAGCATAATCCAATATCTATTTCTGGAATTCATAACTATATCAAACTGCCAAACTGCTACAAGCTCTTTTCCCCCACCCATGAGATATACAGTGAAGTTAAAACCCCTATTGCATTGCAGCTGATGGAGAGGAGAGCAGGCCTCTTCCTCCCCATCAGCTTTTAAAAGGGAAAAGGAAGGGAGAGTTGGGAAGCTGTTCTTCAGTGAATTCAGCCAACAGATCTCACTTTGATTTTGGCTTTGGCCAGACAAAAATCAAGAGATACACCTCCATGGAAAGGTGCACTAATAAACACCATGTGCTTGCCAGCATGGAAGACCAGCTGGAAACTACATGGACAAAAAGTGCTTTTCGAGCTCTCTTTACCCCAACCCTGGAAGAAAGTCTGTGCCCCATTAGTGAGTCCCTGGCATGATTTTGGTAACTTACACTGGGCAATTTTAAAGACTTAGGATAAGTTGAACCAAATATCAAAGAGCTGTGAAAAAATAATAACAACAGGCAAGAAAGAGAAATTGGACATTAGAGTAAATTAACCAATATATAAGATGCCTAAATATAACCCCAAAATTACAAGCTATTCTAGGAAACAGGAAGAAATGGCCCAGCCAAAGGAACAAACCAAATATCCGGAAGAGATACAGGATTTAAGGCAATTAATCAATGATAATCGCACAACTTTCCTAAATCATCTTAAAAAACTGAAAGAAAATGTGACTAAAGAGAAAAAGGATATTAAGAAGACACTGGGTGTGCATAAAGAACAATTTGAAACTCTGAAAGAAAAGTAACAGACCTTATGGGAATGAAAGACATGATGGATGAGATTAAAAATACATTAGAGGAGATGTAGGCAAGATGGCATCGGTTTAGGAGGGCACTCAATAACTCACTTTCAGAGGACAGCTGATTGGGGACAGGATCCTGCCTGAATGGTCTGTGCTGGAGGCACATGGAAGCAAGAACCTTAGGGACATCTATCTGGAGAGAACTGGATGGCGAGGTGGATTGCTGAGGAAAGATTTGTGAGTTTTTCCCCTGGCTGTGGTAGTCGACAGAGATGGCTGAGCCCCAACCTCAGGGAAAAAGGCTGGGATGAGCCACGACTCCAGCCGGCAACACAATGAGAGGGAGCTTTCTCCCAGAGTGGGAGGGTTCTGGTGAAGGGTTGAGAGGGGTTTCCTTTCTGTGGATTTGGCTGCGTGGAACCCCTTGCAGCTTTGGGGAACAAAATAGCTGGCCTGAAGTGGCACCAGGCTAAGGGGAGTGGAGAATCTCCTGAGGAAGGTTGATGCACCTAGCTGCCCAGGGATATGCCCTGACTCCTGCCGGCAACCCGATGAAAGGGAGCATTCTCTGAGAGTGTGAGGACTCTGACAGAAGGTGGAGAGGGGTTTCCTTTCTGTGGGTTTGGTTGCCTGGACCCTCACAGGTTTGGGGAGCAAATAATCTGGCTTGAAGCAGCACCAGGCTGAGGGGAGAGGCAAATCCGCTGAGGAAGCCTGATTTACCTAAGAGCATGGTGATACTGAGGCTTGGGTCCAGAGTGGGTGGAGTCAGCCAATTTTATCATTCTGCACTGACAAGCATCAGAGATTCAGCTCCCCTGGGGAGGCCAGGAAGTGGGAAGTGCTTGATTAGTTTCCACGATCTTATTTAGGGTCCCCTTGGTGAAGGGGGTGGTCTAGAAGAGGCCTTTTTTTGGGTCCCTTATTTCTCCAAAAGAAAAAAAAGAAGAAGAAGAAGAAGAAGACAGTCATTTAAAAAGAAAAAAAAAAAAGGAAATTTTTTTAACTTACTTTAGTCGCTAAAATCTGCCTCAAAACCTGCATATAGAACCTTGCAGGGAAATTGATTGATGAACAGAAGCAGGCTGAGCAATTCCACAAGGGCCCAAGAAGGAACACTGTTCTTCCTTAGCTTTGTTTGAATGCCTGCTTGTTTGGCTGTTTGGTTTTTCTTTGTTTGTTTGTTGTCTCTTTTTTTTTCTTTTTTTGTAAATTAGGTGTTGCTAGCTTGCCTCTTCTTTGCTGTGCCTCTTATTCCGTGATTTCCCATTCTCTGTTTATATTGATTTTGTCTCCTAACGCTATCTTTTTTCCTTTTTCATCTTTCTGCCTTCTACTTTCTGTTGTGGTTCTTACATACCACCTTTTTTCATTAGCCCACAACTTCAAGGGTGTCAATTTCTATTCTGCCTATTCTGTTTTCTTCTTTTTTAAATAATTATTAAATTTTTCCTTTTAGCCGTTTCTTTACTCTTTCTCTCTCTCCTCATCATTCTGGCCTTCTAAATCATTATATATATTGTCTTCTATTTGGTTTCCCAGTCCATTGTAGGTACTCTACTATTTATCCTATTACTCTACACTGCCTACATGAGATAAATATTCATTTTACTAAGTCTTATACAGCCCCTCTTCTAACTTTTATCAATATTACTATTATCCTTCTTCCTTTCTCACATCTCTTGATTCCTCTGCCCCTAATCTTTTGCCTTCAAGGGAACATAGAAAAAAGCAAGGAAATAAAATAAGAAGAACAAAGTGTCAAAGAGAAAACTTAGTACACACACAAAACCACCAGCTAAATAAAATTCTAGAGCAGTGAGAGAAGCTAATCAAATGAATAAAACCATCAACATAAAATGATGAGTAGAAGAGAACAAAAAATTACAAACCACACTGAGAAACAGGAAGACATGGACCAGGCCAATGAACAAACTAAAAAGCAGGAAGAGATGTAGAACGTGGAACAACTAATCAAAGCTTTCTAAACAAATATCATGGACCAATTTAATGAAGTGAAGGAAGAGATTAAGGATATTGAGAAGACACTGGGAAACACACTGAAAAAATTGTAAACATACAGATATGATGGTTATCAATGGCACAATTCAAGAAATAAAAAAGATGCTGGATTCACATAACAGCAGATTTGAACAGGCACAAGAATTAGTGATGTGGAAGACAATACATCTGAAATGAAACAGATAGTAGATCAGATAGATAAAAAGATGGAAAAAATCCAGCAGGAACTCAGGGATTTAACCAACAGCACAAAATGCACACACATACGAATTATAAGCATACCAGAAGGAGATGAGAAGGGAAAGGGAACAGAAGGAGTGTTGAAGGAAATAATGGCTGAAAACTTCCCAACCCTATTGAAGGAGATCGATGTACATGTCCAGGAAGCACAGCACACCTCAAACAGTATAAATCCCAACAGGCCAACTCCAAGACATATACTTGTCAAAATGTCCAATGCTCAAGACAAAGAGAAAATACTCAAAGCAGCAAGAGAAAAGAGAACCATCACATACAAGAGAAGCACAATAAGATTAAGTGCTGATTTCTCATCTGAAACCATGGAGGCAAGAAGACAGTGGTATGACAGTTAAAGTACTAAATGAAAAAAACTTCCAGCCACGAATTCTCTATCCAGCAAAACTGGCATTCAAAAAAGGATGGAGAGTTCAAAATATTCACAGATAAACAGAAATTAAGAGAGTATGACAACAAGAAACCTGCATTTCAAGAAATACTAAAGGAAGGTCTGCAAGTTGAAAGTGAAAAACAGGGGAGAGAGAGTTGGCGTAGAGTGTAAGAACAACTAAAAAGACAAAAAGAGAAATAAAAACAACACATGACATACATTAACCCAAAGAAAATATAGCTGATATAAGAAATTCATTGCAAGTAATAACACTGAATGTTAATGGATTAAACTCACCAGTTAAGAGACACAGATTGGCAGAATGGATAAGGAAAACAATCCATCTATATGAGGTCTACCAGAAACACACCTTCGACCCCGGGATTCAAGGAGGCTGAAAGTGTATGGCTGGACAAACAATTTTACAAGCAAACAATAGCCAAAAAAGGGCAGGAGTAGCTATCCCAATATCAGAAATATAGACTTTAAATGCAAAACTGTTATAAGAGACAAAGATGGACAGTATATACTAGTAAAAGGGGTAATCTTTTAAGAAGAGAGAACAATCATAAACATTTATGCATCTAATCAGTGTGCCTCAAAATACATGAGGCACACTGTAGGAGAACTAAGTGTAGAAATAAATGCCTCTACCATTATAGTGGGGGACTTTAATACACCATTATCACCATTAGACAGAACATCTAGACAGAAAATCAATAAAGAAACAAAGACTCTGAATAATACATTAGAGGACCTGTACCTAATAGACATATACAGAACAATACACACAAATACAGCAGGATTAACATTCTTCTCGATTGCACATGGATCATACTCCAAGATAGACCACATGCTGGGCCACAGAACAACTCTCAATGAATTCAGAAATATTGAGATTATACAAAGTAATTTCTGTGACCATAATGGAATGAAATTGGAAATCACTAAGGGCCAGAGAAACAGATTAGGTACAAAGATACAGAAGTTAAACAACAAACAGTTAGACAAACAGTGGGTCAAGGAGGAAATCTCAAAAGAAATCAGTAACTACCTCGAAACTAATGAAAATGACAACACAACATATCAAAACCTATGGGATGCAGCCAAACCTGTCCTGAGAGGGAAGTTCATAGCCATAAATACATATATTAAAAAAGAAGAAAGAACTAAAATTGAAGACCTAACTGCACACTTGGAGGAATTGGAAAAACAACAACAAACTGAACCTAAAGGAAGTAGAAAGAAGGAAATAACAAAGATTAGAGCAGAACTAAATGAAATAGAGAATAACAAAGCACTAGTTAAAATCAAGAAAACCAAAAGCTTGTTCTTCGAGAAGATCAATAAAATTGACAAACCCTTAGCCAGACTAACAAAGAAAAAGAGAGAACAGATGCAAATACACAAAATCAGGAATGAGCAAGAGGATATCACTACTGGCCCAAGAGAAATAAAGAGTATCATAAGAGGATATTTTGAAAAATTACATGCCAACAAGAATGATAATTTAGAGGAAATGGACAAATTTCTAGAACCTCACAAACAGCCTACATTGACGAAAGAAGAAATTGATGAACTCAACAGTACAATTACAGGTAAAGAGATAGACTCAGTCATCAAAAAACTCCCAACTAAGAAAATCCGAGGACCAGATGGCTTCACAGCTGAATTTTACCAAACATTCTGGAAAGAGCTAACACCAATTCTGCTTAAGCTCTTCCAAAAAATAGAAGTAGAAGGAATATGGCCTAACTCATTCTATGATGCCAACATTACCCTAATATCAAAGCCAAACAAAGATACCACAAGAAATGAAAATTACAGACCAATTTCTCTAATGAACCTAGATGCTAAAATCCTCAACAAAATACATGTTAATCGCATTCAACAACATATCAAAAGAATTATACCCCATGGTTAAGTGGGTTTCATCCCGGGTATGCTAGGAGGGTTCAATATAAGAAAATCAATCAATGTAATACACCACATAAGCAGATTGAAAGAAAAAAATCACATGATCATCTTTATAGATGCAGAAAAAGCATTCGACAAAATACAGAATCCTTTCCTGATAAAAACACTGCAAGAATAGGAAAAGAAGGAAACTTTCTGAACATGATAAAGGGTGTATATGAAAAAACCAAAGCTAACATCATCTTCAATGGAGAAACCCTAAAAGAGTTCCCTCTGAGATCGGGAACAAGACAAGGATGTCCACTATCACCACTCCTATTCAACATTGTCTTAGAAGTACTTGCTCGAGCACTGAGGCAAGAAAAGGATATATTGCAGACGACATGATCCTATACGTAGAAAGCCCTGAGAAATCTACAACAAGGCTTCTAGAACTTATAAAGGAGTTCAGTAATGTCACAGGCTATAAGATCAATGCTCAAAAATCAGTAGCATTTCTGTACACCAATAATGAGCAATCTGAGGAGGAAATCAAGAAAAAAATACCATTTACAATAGTAACTAAAAGAATCAAATATCTAGGAATAAATTTAACTAAAGATGCAAAGGACTTATATACAGAAAACTACACAACACTGTTAAAAGAAATCAATGAAGACTTAAATAAATGGAAGACTATTCCTTGTTCATGCATAGGAAAACTAAACATCATCAAGATGTCTATCCTACCCAAACTAATCGACAGATTTAATGCAATCCCAGTAAAAATCAACACTGTATTTTTAAGGAACTGGAAAAACTAACTACAAAATATATTTGGAAAGGTAAGAGACCCCGAATCACCAAAGACATTGAAAAAGAAAAATGAAGTTGGAGGTATCACACTATCTAACTTTAAACCCTACTGCAAAGCTACAGTGGTCAAAACTGCGTGGTATTGGCACAAGGATAGACCTACTGATCAATGGAACCAAATTGAGAAAAACAACCCTTTTAAAAAATGGGTAAGTGACCTGAAAAGATACTTCTCCAAGGAAGAAATACAAATGGCTAAAAAGCACATGAAAAAATGCTCAACATCGCTAGCTATTAGGGAAATGCCAATCAAAACTACAATGAGATACCATCTTACACCCATTAGAATCGCGGCTATTAAAAAAACAGCAGACTAAAATTGTTGGGGAGGATGTGGAGGAATGGGAACCCTCATCCACTGTTTGTGAGATTTTGGAATGCCAGCCACATGAAAGACAGTTTGGTGGTTCCTTAGAAAACTAACAATAGATCGTCCATATGATCCAGCAATTCCACTGCTGGTTATATACCCAAAAGAATTGAAAGCAAAGACACGAACAGATATATGCACACCAATGTTCATAGCAGCATTGTTCACTATTGCCAAAAGTTGGAATCAACCCTGCTGCCCATCAATAAATGAATGGTTAAACAAAATGTGGTACATACATAGAATGGAATATTACTCAGCTGTAAGAAGGAATAAAGTGCTAACACATGGAATAACATGGATGAATCTTGAAGACCTTATGTTGAGTGAAGCAAGCCGGTCATTGAAGGATGAGCAATACATGACCTCACTGATATGAATTGAGGAAAGTGAGCAGTCTCCAAAAACCATTAACTGAAAGATAGGTTAACAAGTGAGAGAAAGAGAAGAGAAGGTTGTGAGCTATCACCCATACGGACATAATCTATGGTAAATTGATAGAGTATAGTTGCATATTGAATGATAGGACAGGTGGGTAGTGTTATTACTGGGTGTGGTGGTGCAGGGTCGACAGGTGGGTAGATTAGGAAGGGCAGGTTAGAATACCCAGGATACTGGGGGTAGAGATGGGAGAGGGACCAAGTGAACACAGATTTGTGGGTATGAGGTTGAAAGTGCAATGGTGGGAATGCTCTTATTGCAATAGGACAAAGGAGTGTCACTGGTTTAGGGTGTTGGTTGGGGGGGCATTCAGAATGGGATGCATCTGGTGTAGGTTTCTGGGTAGTGTGTAAGTGTTTATCCTGTCATAATGTGTGGTGTCAGTGGGTGGAGACCCACATGGTGAGTGGGAAGGAGATGAGACCCCATCTATGGGAGGACCGATTCACCCAGAAAGAGACAGGTGGGCATCTCTTATGAGCAAGGGTGGATCCTAATAGGGGAGCACAATCAGCATGTCAAGACCTCTTGTTGCATGTAAATATGAATCTTGTCATCCAATGAGTCAAGTCAGGGGAAAGTCATGTGCCCCAGGGGCATGGGAAGGGAGTAACAGAATAGATCAAACAGGGGGTATTTAGTGGTCAGGGGAAATGTTTTCCATTACCTTACAGTGATGGACACAGGACATGGTAAATATCATCAAAAATTATTAAATTGTACCATCTAAAATGTAAACTGTACTGTAAACATTGACAATGTTTAGTAGCTATGTTTCACTATCTGTATAACAGTTATAACAATGCTACCATCCACACACAAAAATGTTTTAACATGGGGTGAGGAAAGGGGGAGGAGGTTGGGTATATGAGAGTCTCTAGTATTCTGTGTGTGACTTTGCTGTGACCTAAAACTTCTTTGAAAATTAAATGAAAATTTGGAAGACACTGGGAAGCGAGAGGGAGAAGATGCCATGGTAGAGACTGGACACCCGATAATGCAGTGATAAAAGGAAAAATGTTAAAAAAAATTTTTTTTGATTTTTTTTGTTTTTTCCCATTTTTTGAATATTCCAATCCTTTAATTTTATTTTAGTTTTAGTGTTTTTTTTAAGTTTCCATGTATTTTATCCCTTATATTTAAACTTATCATTATTATTTCATTTTCCTATTAATTGTATTTGGCTATTATATGGGCTTCATCTTTAAGGAAGGCTTGGATCACAGAAGGGTTACAATGGGGGCGGGAGAGGATAGTTGGTGGGGGTGTCAAGGATGGGGTTTTCATGGGAGGAAGTTCACCTGAATATACATAAAAGATATATAGAATTGTTCAAATGATCAAGGGGTGGGGCATGACACAGTGGGTGGAGTATCACTCAATAAATGAGAGACTACTCAATTCCCAGCCTGGAGAGCTCTGCCATATTCTCCAAGGGAGCAGCAACAGTCCCCCAAGTTCACGGCAGTGTCTGACAAAGGAAGATGGTCCATTAATGGGTTCTTGTTATTGATGACTAGCCTTACAAGTCTTTGCTCCTGTAATTGAAAGTTAGCCTATTCTTATGGGGTGCCTAAGGGTTGCCACCTGTGAGCCTCCTTGTTGCTCACATGTGGCCTCTCTCTAAGCCAAACTCAGCATATGAATGCATTACCTTCTCCCCAGCATGGGACATGACTTCCGGGGATGAGCCTTCCTAGCAATGAGGGATTATTACCAAGTGCCAACTGGCAATACAACTAGAAAAAGACCTTAAATAAAAGGGGGAAAAGGTTAAGACAAATGAGTTCATATGGCTAAGAGACTTGAAAGAGAGTTGGGAGGTCATCCCAGAGGTAACGCTTACACACACCTCAGTAGGATCTCATAGAACACCAAAGTGGATATCACCCCACACAGAGGGACTCCTGAGGGCTCTGGAGACACCCAGGTCCTATAAAAGGGGGAATAGATCCAGAAATTGATCCCTAATCAGTGGGCTATACTTAGGAATCTGTGCTTCTGAGAGTGACAGAGTTGGCTCAAATAAGTCCTCCCTGCACATGGTCCATCAGTGCCTTTTATTCAAACCTATATGTGGTGCTGGTGTTTGTAGGTGTACTTCCAGAGACTGGAGCCTTTGGCCTGCCCAAGTGCTAGCTGTGCCTGGAATTTCGGTGGAGCTGCAACTCCTACTCTACAGCTCAATGGACTCATCCAAGAAACCTGGCGAGGAGATGATGATGGACACTGGCCATCCCAGGGAATGGAGAGAGTCTGCAGCTGCAGGCAGGATAATCCCAGCCATCTTATCCATGGGATATAAGCTCCCACTCACTTGAATGTGGAGTAGACATCACCATCCCAGACTCCTCAGGATTGGGGGAAGAGCTATGGACTAGAGTGGACTTACTGGTATTCTGTTGTAGACATATTGTGATTCAAGCAATGGAAGAAATTACAACATTGATGTGGAGCAAGTGGCCACTGGAGGCTTTTGGAGCAGAAAGAAGGTAAAACAGCTGTAATACAGGGGCTTTTTCGGGACTTGGGAATTATCCTGAGTGACATTACAATGACAGATATAGGCCTTTTTACATCAGCATATAACATGCAGAACTGTGTGGGAGAGAGTGTGGTCTACAATGGGAACTATGGTCCATGTTTAGTGGCAAAGCCCCAGGATGCATGTATCCATTGCAGGTGATGTGCCACACTAATAAAAGATGTTTATGTGGGAGGTTGTGGGAAGTGTGGGAGGTGGAAACATGGGAATGCCTGTAATTTTTGTTTAACATTTATGTAATCTAAGCATCTTTTAAAATATTTAAATAAATACATTAAAAGCACGTAAGAGCAGATTTGAACTGCTTGAAGACAAAATTAGTGATGCTAAGGCAGAACATCTGAACTGGAAAAGACAGGACTACAGAAAGTGAAGAGAATAGAAAAAATGGAACAGGGTCTCAGGGAATTGAATGACAACAGAAATGCAAAAGCATACACATTATTGGCATTCCAGAAGGAGAAGAAAATGGAAAAGGGACAGAAGGAATATTTGAGGAAACAATGACTGAAAACTTCCCTACCCTATGAAAGTCATAAATATCAATATCCAAGAAGGACAATGCACCCTAAACAGAATAAACATGAACAGACTTACCCCGAAACACCTACTATTCAGAAAGACAAATATCAGAGTGATGTACTATAAGAAAATTATTATTAAGAATTGTGAATTCATAAGATTTCTAATCCATAGTCTATGCCATTTTAGCTTAGAATTGGGAATGATTAACTTTTCCTTTATTCTTTGGAATGTTAGAATGCTGCTATGCAAGCAATCCCATTATCCATTACCCAAAAAACAAGTGTTTAAAAGGAACAAGTTACTAGATGTGGTATTTGCATGTCCTGTTTGTTTAACATTAAGTTAAAGTTGATGTATATGAAAACCTTCATGTTCCTGTTAGTGTACCATGAAAAGAATAGAACCAAAGATCCCTGCAGGCACTGTGTCTCTCCTGTGGAGGGCTAGCCAACCCCCGTCAGATGGATTCGGTTACTTTTGAATGAGGTCATTCCTCATGAATTTCAAGACCCATTAGAATTCTGAGATTCAGAACCCCTTAAAAGTGATAGCCCCTAAGCTGCCAGTTGAAGTCTCACCCAGGAATGGATGCTCTGCCTGGGACTGTTATACCAATTGGGACTCTGATCGGCTGCAAAAGAACTTCCTGGCCAAATCAGAGATCAGATGTTGTGTTTTCCCCTGATTTGGTGAGTGGTTGAATATTCTTTTATTCTTTCCTATGTCTTTAATTACTTAATTACTCTTCTTTTTTGTGATTGCTCAATTGTTATAATCATTTGATATAGCCTGAAACTCATTTGATTGAATAAAGCTGCCTTTGCACAGCATTTAGAGATTCTGCCTCTTCCTTAGCAAAACACAGAGATAAAGAGAAGATTTTGAAAGGAGCAAGAGAAAAGCAAAGTATCACATACGACGGAAATTCAATAAGATTAAGTGCCAACCTTTCATCAGAAACCATGGAGGAGAGAAGAAAGTGGTATGATGCCTTTAAAGTATTGAAAGAGAAAAACTGCCAACCAAGAATTCTGTATCCAGCAAAGCTGTCCTTCAAAAATGAAGGGGAAATTCAAAATCTTCACAAACAAAAACTGATAGAATATGTTACCAAAAGATAAGAATTACAAGAGATACTAAAGGGAGTAATGCAGCCTGCCTGAAAGGAAAAAACAAGGGTAAAAGACCTGAAGAAGAGTGTAGAAATGAAGAATATTTGAAAGGGTAAAAAGATAAACTATAATATGATATGATAACCACAAGCCAAAGGTCAAAATGGATGAAGTAAGTAATGCCTTTACAGTTATAACATTGAATGTTAATGGACCAATCAAAAGACACAGACTGATAGAATGGACTAAAACATATAAGCCATCAATATGTTGTCTACAAGAGACTCACCTCAGACATAAGGACACAATCAGGTTAAAAGTGAAAAGTTGGAAAAAGTTATTCCATACAAAAATAGTAAACAAAAAGAACTGGAGTAGTGACAATAATATCAGATAAATTAGATTTTAAATGCAAAATGGTTATGAGGGATGAAGCAGGTCATTATATATTAATAAATATGCAATTCAACAAACAGAAATAACTATTCTAATTATTTAGACACCTAACTTCAGTGCCCCAAGAAACATGAGGCACACACTGGCAAAGCTGAAGAAAGAAGTAGATGTCTCTACAATAATAGTTGGATACTGCAGTACACCGGTATCCAATTTCAGTATTGGATAGAAAATCTGGACAGTTGTTGGATACTGCAGTACACCAGTATCCAATCTCAGTATTGGATAGAACATCTGGACAGAGAACATAAGTAAAGAAACAGAGAACTTGAATAATATGAAAAGTGAAATAGACCTAACAGACATTATACAGCATTGTGCCCGAAAGCAGCAAGGTATATTTTATTTTCAAGTGCTCCTAGATCCTTATCCAAGATAGGTGACATGTTGAGTCACAAGTGAAGTCTCAATAAATTCAAAAAGATTGGAATTATACAGAACACTTTCTCTGATCATAATGGAATGAAACTGGAAATCAATAATGGACAGAAAAAGGGAAAATTCATAAATATATGGATACTAAACAGCACACTCCTAAACAATCAGTGGGTCAAAGAAGAAATTGCAAGAGAATTCAGCAAATATCTTGAGACAAATGAAAATGAGATCATATCAAAACCTATTGGACATTTCAAAGGCAGTGTTGAGAAGGAAATTTATAGCCCTCAATGCTTACATTAAAAAAGAAGAAAGAATTAAAATTAATCATCTAACTGCACACCTGGAAGAAGTACAAAAAGAATAGCAAACTAATCCCAAACAAAGTCAAAGGAAAGAAATAGTAAAACTCAAACCAGAAGTAAATGAAATCGAGAACAATCAAACAATAGCAAGAACCAACAAAATCGAAAGTTGGTTCTTTGAGAAGATTAACAAACTTGACCAAACTTCAGGTAGAATGACAAAGAGAAAAAGAGAGAAGATGCAAATAAATAAAATCAGAAATGAGAAGGTGACATTGCCACTGACCCCATAAATATAAGAAAGATTATAGGAGGATACTATGAAAATGAGAAAATATAGATGAGATAGACAAATTCCTGGAAACACATCAACCCCCTACACTGACTTTAGAAGAAATAGAAGATCTCAACAAACCAATCCCAAGTGAAGAGATTGAAACAATCATCAAAAACCTCCCAAAGATGAAGAGCCTGGGACCAGATGGCTTCACAGGTAAATTCTATCAATCATTCAAAGATGAGGTAACACTAATCTTGCTCAAGCTCTTCCCAAAAATTCAATAGGAAAGATTGCTACCAAACTCATTCCAGGAAGCCAACATCACATTAATAGTTAAACCAGGTAAAGATATTATGAAAAAAGAAAATTACAGACCAATGCCTCTAATGAATATAGATGCATTTATACTCAAGAAAATACTTGCAAACAGAATTTAAGAGCACATTAAAAGAATTATACATCACAATAAAATGGGTTTTATCCCCAATACGCAAGGTGGGTTCAACACAAGAAAATCAATTAGTGCAATAAAACACATTGATAAACTCAAGAAAAAAAATCACATGATCCTATCAATTGATGAAGAAAAGATATTTGATAAAATATGGCACTCTTTCATGTTAAAAACCTTTCAAAAGATAGGAATAGAAGGTAGATTTCTCAATATGGTAAAGTACATATATGATTAACCTACAGCTAGCATTGTAGGTGAAAGATCAAAAGATTTCCCACTGAGATCAGGAACAAGACAAGAAATAAGACACTGTCACCATTATTATTCAATATTGTGCTAGAAGTTCTAGCTAGAGCAATCAGGGTAGACAAAACGGAAAAAAAAAAGGCACCCAAATAGGAAAGTAAAACTTTCACTATTCACTGATGACATGATCCTATATCTAGAAAACCCTGAAAAATCCACAAGAAAGCTACTAGAATTAATAAACGAATTCAGAAAAGTGGCAGGATACAAGATTAATATGCAAAAATCAATAGCATTTCTATACACTACTGATGTGCAATATGAGGAGGAAATCAGAAAAAACTACAATTTATAATAGTGACTAAAACAATCACATTTTTAGGAATAAACTTAACCAAGGACATAAAGGACCTTTATTCAGAAAAATACAAAACATTGCTAAAAGAAACTGAAGAAGACTTAAATAAATGGAAGGACATTCTGTTTTCATGTATTGGAAGACTAAATATCGTTAAGATGTCAATTCTACACAAACTGCTTTACAGATTCAGCACAATCCCAATAAAAATCCCAACAGCTTTTTTTTGCAGAAATAGAAGAGCCAATAATGAAACTTATTTGGAATTATAAGAGGCCCCAAATACCCAAACATGTCTTAAAAAAGAACAAAGTGGGAGGACTCACACTTGCTGGCTGTAAAGCATATTACTTAGCTACAGTGGTAAAAAACAGCATGGTAGTGGCAAAAGGACAGACAGATTGATTAATGGAACTGAATCGAGAACTCATTGATGCTCACTGTACAGTCTTGTGATTTTTGACAAAGCTGTTAAGCCCACCCAGCTGGGCCAGAATAATCTATTCAACAAACGGTCCTGGGAGAACCAGTTATCCAAATCCAAAAGAAAGAAAGAAGACCCTTTTCTCACACCTTATACAAAAACTAACACAAAACGGATCAAGGACTTAAATGTAAAAACAGCAACCATTAAACTTCTAGGAGAAAACTTCTTCAAGATCTTGTGGTAAGTGGGACTTTCTTAAACCTTATGTCCAAAGCACAAGCAAGAAAAGAAAAAGTAGATAAATAGGACCTCCTCAAAATTATACACTTTTGCACCTCAAAGGACTTTGTCAACGGGCTGAAAAGGCAGCCGACTCAATGGTAGAAAATATTTGGCAATCACATATCTGATAAGGCTTTAATATCAAAGACATATAAGGAGATCATACAACTCAGCAACAAAAAGGTAAAGTATCCCATTTAAAAATGGGTAAAAAGCTTGAAAAGACAACTGTCCAAAGAAGAAATACAAATGATGAAGAAACACATGAAAAAAATGTTCAACATCTGTAGCGATTAAGGAAATGTAACTCAAAATTACAATGAGATACCATTTCACACCTATTAGACTGGCCACTATTAAAAAGTCAGAAAACTGTAAATGTTGGAGACTATGTGGAGAGATAGGAACATTTTTTCACTGTTGGTGGGAATGTAGAATGGTACAGCCACTGTGGAGGACTGTTTGGCAATTCCTAAGGAAGTTGAATACAGAGTTGATGTGCGACCTGGCAATACTGTTACTAGGTATATACCCAGAAGAACTGAGAGCAGTGACATGAATAGATATCTGCACACCAATGTTCATAGCAGCATTATTCATGCGAACCAAAAGTTGAAAACAACCCGGGTGTCCATTAACTGATGAATGGATAAACAAATTGTGGAGTATACACAAGATGGAATATTATGCAGCGGTAAGAAGAAATGAAGTCATGAAACATATGACAACATTGATGAACCTGAGGACATTATGTTGAGTGAAGCAGCCAGACACAAAAGGACAAATATTGTATGATTGCTTTATTATAAACTAAAGATATTATGTGAAAAATAAATATATTATGTGAAATATGAATATGGATAGATTTGCATATATAAGACCATTTTTCTCTGAAGCTCTACAAATGTAAGTTAATAGTACAAAATATTAACAGTAAAAAAAAAAAATTATACTAAGTGAAGGAGACCAGACACAGAATACTACATAATGTGTGATTCCATTTATATAAAATGTAAATATAAATCAATTCATAAAGATGAAAAGAGATTAGTGGTTTTGTAGCTCTGAGGAAGGAATGTTAAGGGATGTAGAGTCTTTCTTTTTGGAGTAATGAAATTATTCTAAAAATATTGAGATGATTAATGTACAACATTGTGATTATACTAAAAGCCATTGATTATACACTTTGGATAGAATAGCCAGAAACAGCAGCTATGTACAGTGGGGGGAGCATAGAGATATTGAGAGGTGAGGAATTTTCTTCTTTGTTTGTTTGTTTTTTGCTTATTATTATTATAATAATGAAAATGCTCTAATAATGATTGAAATCATGGATGTACAACTATGTGATTATAGCAAATACCATTGATTGCACACTTTGGATGAATTGTATGCTTTATTGATGTGTATAAATAAAATTGATTTGTTAAAATACATATATAGAGAGAGGAGGAGTGGATGTGGCTCAAGCATTTGAGTGGCTGCCTCCCACATGGTAGGTCCTGGGTTCAGTTCCCAGTGCCTCCTAGAAAAAACAAAAACAAACAACAAGCAAAACAAATGAAAAAAAAACAACTCAGGGGAGCTGATGTGACTCAGTAGTAGAGCACTGGCTTCCCACATACAAGTTCCTGGATTTCTCAAAATCCCCAGCCCCCACTACCTCAAAAAAATACATGTATACATATATATGTGTATATAGATAGATAGATAGATAGGTGATTCTCATATACTCTACTCCCTCCCCTTCCCACACTTTCCCTTTTAACATCTTTCATTAGTGTGGTACATTTTTATAATTAATGAACAACTTAATGCATTACTACTAACTATGATCTATAGTTTACATTATGTTTTACACTTTGTACCATATAATTTTATAAGTTTTTACAAAATGTATAATGGCTGGTATTTGTCATAGTAATATCATGCAGAATGATGCCAGTATCTCAAAAATGCCCAATGTTATATCCACTGTTCCATTTCTGTCTGCTCAGAACCTCTGGTAACTACTGCCTTTATATCAATATTACAAGTTCTTCCATTATTAGAATAATAATGTCTACTTTAGTCCATAGCTGCATTCTCCCCTTATATTTGTTCATTCCTCTACCTTGAAGATTTTGGGATGGTGATGCCCATCTCTGTTTCCAATTGAGAGGGAGCTTAGGACCCACAGGGCAGATGGATGGAAGTGTCCTGCTTGCAGCTGAAGATACTCTCTGCTTCTTGGGTTGGGCATTGTCCATCATCATCCTTTTGTTAGTTGTCCTGGGTGACTTTGATGAACTGGAGAGCAGGTATTGACTGAAACTCTGTTGAGATTCAAGGCTCACCTGGAATATGAATAACCAGAAGATTTAAATCTCTGGGACATATATTTAATAGGAATAGTGCTAATTATAGGTTCAAATAAATGGGAGAGAAGAACTATGTGTAGGAAAATTATAGATGGGTCTAACTCTGATATATTACAGGAGATAGGTTATCATATATCCCATGGTAAGGCCTACTGACAGGGTGCCAAATTCTTGGGGCTGTCTGCTGTGCGATAGTGTCCAGATGTCTCCAGAGAGCACAAGAGCACCCCTATTTGAGGCAGTGTTTACTGTAGCAGACAGTGATATCCTCCTGAGACATGCATAAGTGTAACCTCTGGAATGACCTCCCGACTGCCTTTAAAATCTCTTAGCCATAAAAACTCATTTACATTTAATATTTCCCTATTTTGGTCTAGGTCTTTCTATAAATGCATCATTAGTTGGCTCTTGGTATTAATCCTTCAGTGCCAGGAAGGCTCATATTTGGGAGTCATGCCCCACGTGAAGGGGAAGGCAGTGAATTTATATGCTGAGTTTGGCTTAGAGAAAGTCTACATTTGAGCAACAAGGAGGCCCTCAGGAGGTAATTCTCAGGCAATATATATTACCAGGCCAAGTTTCAATTTCATAAGAACAAGGTTCATAAGTACAAGCATCAATATCAAGGGCCTGGTGCATTGGTCCACCCTCCTTTGCTAGGCATTGTCCATGTACTCTAGACGTTCTTGCCATTCTATGAGAAGATGTAGCAGGACTGGTCAGTATGGGAATTCAGTATTCCATGGGGTATTCTGTGGGTCTTCACCCACTGAGACAACACCCCATGACCACATAGGCATAGCCCAGCTGCAACCCCCCCCACACACATATCATCCCAACCACTGACATCCGAGGCCAGTGACCCACTACCACGGCTTCAACCCTTTTGCAACCCAAAACCTCACCAAAAACAGTCAACAAAAAAATAACAATAATAAAATAAAAATTAAGGAAAACAAAAAAATAATTTTTTTTACATTGTGCCTTTCATCTCCATAAGAACTCTTATCTTTCATGTATACTAACAATTTCTTCTGTATGTTCCCCCAATGTCTTTTTTTTTTTTCACTTTATTTTGCAAGAAGTTTTAGGTTACAAAAAAGCCACACAGAAAATACAGGGGATTCCCATACACCCAACTTCCTCCTCCCCCTGCCCCGCTTCTCTAGCAATAACATCCTAAGTGAGTATGGTATATTTGTAACAATAGATGAACAAATACCTATGCATTGCTACTAACCATGGTCAGTGGTTTATGTTATGGATTTTATTTAAAGTCTCTTTTACCTAATATTTGTATAACCACCCCAGATCTCTTTTGGTTACTACTTACAGGTTTTTTTTTTCCAACCTTTCTACCTCAAGCTTATTTGTATCATTGAATTTAAGGGTTATAGTCTCTTGCAAACAACATATAGTTGGGTCATGCATTTTTATCCATTCTACCAATCTTTGCCTTTTGACTGGAGATGTTTAATCCCCTTACATTTAAAGTCAGTATTGACTTTATTATTTAGAGCATTTTTTTCCTTTATTTACACACAGGCCATATCCAGTAAACATATACTCCCTCTTTCCCCTCTCCCATCTCCTAGCAATCATTAATATACTTTTTAACACTGTGAATTTGCTATTTCGAGACCTCTCTTACAGTGACATCACACAAAATACGTTCTATGTGTCTTGTTTATTTCACTGTGTCTAATGTTTGCAATGTTATTCCATATGCAGCATGTCTCAGAATTTCATTCTTTCCTAAAACTGAATATTTCATTGGGCATTTATACCACATTTTGTCTATCCACTCATTTTTGACAGATGCTTTGGTTGTTTTCACCTTTTGTCTATTGTGAATAATGCTGCAATAAGCCCTGTTTTCACTTTCTTTGGATATATACATAAAAGTGGAAAGAGCAACTGTTAAAAGAAGTCTGAGTAGCATCAAATGGATGGTTTGTAATTTCATTTAATCTCATATCCAGTCTTTTATGTGCTTGCAGGTAATTAGAATAGGTTATTATCTTATACCTAAAGTTTCCAGGTTCTTTCCATCAACGCTTCTTCTTTCAGTCAGCAGCTGGTCCAGAGTTCTTATTTATTGTTTAGACATTTGTTTAATGACATAGGCAAAAAATGAGGTCAAGGTTATTATCCAAAATAATGTTCTTTTTTATCTATTAGTTATAGTGCTGTTGGGTCCAGCTAATATTTATTGTGTCATTAGCTTCATTACTCATTTGAAAACAATAAGAATTTGCCACTTTAATTGCACCCATATGGCAAGAATTAGTTCCATTTTTTTACCTTTAAATGTATATCCATAATCATATTTATTTGAAGTGAATAATCTCCAGTGTCCTCAATTAGTTTAGCAAGGTCAATTATTTTAGTTTTTCCTCAACAAATCTTATATTTGATCAATTTATTCATATTCTGTTTTTTTCCAGTGTAACTGAGATCTCTGTTTTATGTTTTCAGTAGATTTTGTGCAAATAGTTTGCCAAATTCCAAATTTTCCACACAATTTATAAAATACAGTAAGTTGCAAAATAACCTATCACAACTCACTTTTTCTTTTCTTTCTGGAGGAGAAAGGTGAAGGAGCACTTGATGAAAGTCAATGTGAACCATTGCCTACATTCTGGATATCATCAACTAATTTTATACTACATTACACAATTGCTTCCCTACATAATTAATTTTATACAAAATTTGGAGTTATTGTTTGGTGATGCCTTAGTGTGTTCTTCACAGTGAACATTTAATTTGGATAGAAAATTTTTGTCATTCTTATTAAAATAATATTTCACTGAGTTGCAAAATGCAAAGGTATTAATTTTACACTTTAACAAAAATGGGTATACATGGGAATGCAAAATAGTACAACTACTTTGCAGGACAGGTAGGCAGTTTCTTTCAAAGCTAAACATGGGCTTATAATATGATCCAGCAATAGCACACTTAGGAAGTTCAAACAAATTGATAACTTATGTTAAGAAAAACTCGTACACAAATGTGTTTATAGCAGCTTTATCATTATTTACCAAAAATTGGAATTAACCAAGAGGCCTTTCCATAGATGAATGGATAAAAACAGTGGTACATTCATACAATGGAATATTATTCAGCAATAAAAATAAATGTGCTATCAAGCCACACACACACAAAAAAAATACAAAGGAACCTTAAATACATATTGTTAAGTGAAAGAAGCTAGTCTGAAAAGATTACAAATTGTATGATTCTAACCTTATGACATTCTGGAAAAGACAAAACTATAGAGCCAGTAAAAACTCAGTGCTTATCATGGGTTCAGGAGGAGAGGAAGGATGAATAGGTGGAGTAGAGGACATTTTTAGAGCAGTGAAACTGTTCTATATCATTCCTTAATGGTGGATACTTTACATTAAACAGTTGTCAAAACCCATAGAACTGTACAATATGAAGAGTGAATGCTAATATAAACTATGAAATTTACTTACTAATAATGTATCAATATTGGTGCATCAATTATAACAAATGTACCACACTAATGACCTTATAATGGAGGAAATTATGTGTTTGGGGGAGTAAATAGGAAACTCATTACTTTCTATGTAATTTTTCTGTAAACCTAAAACTGCTCTAAAAATAAAGCCCAGAATTAATAATGAGATTAAATGTAAGGACTCATTATATATTGTTTATGAAATCAATGTGATGTTAAATTTGGAATAAGAATGTTGACCTCTTTGAATAAGCTAAATTATGTTGTTAATTATGTATAAATTAATAGTTAAAGTCTGATAAACTGCTCTCAAAGATATTTATTCATCTATTGCTTAGCACCATAATATTCTCATCTCTGTCCCCTTGATATTTTATTAGGTTGTTTTCTCTTTAAATTAATGCTTAATAGTATTAATAAAATATATATAATATATCAGTTCTTAATGAGTTATTTATGTATTTTAAATTAATTATTTGCCTGGTAGATTGAATTACATACTCCAACAAACACATGTTCTTTTTATTTTCCACAATCCATGCCACTGTGGGTGTGAACCCATTGTAAATAGATTTTTAATTAAGGTGTGGTCAGGATGAACAAAGGTAGGCGTAAATCCATTTTATTGGAGACTTCATTAAGAGAAGAAAAAGGAAGCTAGGAGTTGGAGAAGGTCATAGATAAAGAATTCAGAAATCAGTGGAAACCAGAAGATCAGACACAGAGAGAGAGATTGCCAAGAGACTAAGGAAAGAGATGGAAGCCAATGATCCACAAAGACTGCTATCAGCTAACAACAGAATCTTATAGACTTAGGGAGGAATCAAGCCTTGCCATTCATTATCTTGATTTTGTCAGAAGAAAACTTAAAAAAATATCTTTCTAAAATTTTCAGAGTTTTGCTTTGCATAATTTAACCTTTAATGCATCTAGAATTGATTTTTGGATATGTGAAAATCAGGCATGAAACATCTTGCCATGGAATCAAGCAAGCATTTCTTCAGAAGTTTTAAAATAATTCTTGTTTGGCCCACTGATTTTCAATGCCTGCTCTGACAGGAACTGTGTCCACTTGTTCATTATCTGTTTTATCTATATTCTTTCATTGATCCCTCTGTACATAAGCTAAGTTTTAAATAACTATTACTTTAGAATAATACTTTTCTTATTGTTCTTGTGTTAGGCAACTACAAACCACCTCCATCTCATACTTCAATATTATCTTATTCTTGTATCTTTTCAATTTAATAAATTGTTCATTAAATAGGATGTAAAATATGTATTGCCTTTTAGATTGGATTGTTTATTAATTCTTTTTCTTATATGATTATACTGCCTATGACCTGAAATTCAGTGCTGAAGTAGTGGTGATAGCAGTCATTCTCAATTTTTTGCAAAGGAAAAACGTTCAATGTTTCACCATTACATATGACTTGATATTGTTTCATAGGTAGCATTTATCAGATTAAAAACTCCCCTTTAAATCTCATTTTTTAAGAGTTTTTATCAGTAACAGTATCAGTATCAAATACCTTCTCCTAATTGATCTAGATGATTCTAAGTATATATTTTATTTTGTTTTATAACTCTTGTCTTACTTCAGATAAACCCAACTTGCTCATAATATTGTTAGCCATAAAATAATTTGTTATGAGTCTGTTTATGAATTTCCTTGAATTGCCCTTAAAGACAAAATATATAATGAGATAAACCAAAATCCACAGATAATGTGGATTTTGAAAAAGCTGAATAGAAAATAATGTTCAAGACCTTGAAACCATGACCAGTATGCTATAAACATCAATATGGGAGGAAGCAGAAGGATAACAATTGTGTTTGTAATGGCTCTTCTAAGAGTAGAGCCCTCCCAATAGAAAATAATTACCAACTGGAATGTGCATTGTGCCAACCTGAAAACTGCCTCCATGCTGTTATGACCAAATCCTCACATCAGTGTAAGGTGACCATGAGGGTATCAGAGCACTTCAGACCAATTAACTTCAAAAATTAAGAAATGTAAACCTCCTTTCAAGTCACAGTCTTCCCAATCTGGAGAAACTGCTTGGAGCAAATTCTAAATTGAGTGGAACTAAAATATGGTGAAAGGAAAAATCTGTTCAGACAAAATGAACAGAGAAGACAGTTATCAGAAAGCATGGTCGTTTTTCTTGTTACTCTATGAACCCAAATGTAGAGATAGACATAAAGTGATTATTGTAGACATTCTTTCCTGATTCACACTCTCCCTTAAAAGCTTAGTGAAACTCATTACTCCAGAAAAAGAGCAACAGGAAAGGACTGCAGTCAAATCTTATACAAAGCATCCATAAGGTTGAAAGGCAATACAAGCAAAATTTTGCCAGTAATAATAATGAAAGTATCCAAGGAAGATATGCCCAAATAGTAGATAAAAATACAATCTTATATTTTAAATAAATAAACTATAAAAATTATACAAGCTTTGAAACAACATAGAGTTTTAAAAATCTTAGAAATTATATTAGAGAAAAGAAAGATTTAAAAATAACTCTCATAATATTCAAGAAATAATTACGTATTAAGAGATAAATATACTTCAGAAAAATGCCATGATATATAATAAATATAATTAGAACAAAATGTGAAAAATTGCAAATAAAAATAATTTGGTAAAGGGAAATACTCTAAAACACTATCAATATTGTAAATACATCAAATGAAAATTATAGAAAAATATAATGAAAAAACAGAATTCATTTACATAGCAAAATAGAAAATAAAATTCCAAGACAAAATTTAACAATAAATAAGTAAAACTTACATGAGAAAAACTATAAAACACCCCCAAAAGTCACAAAAGTAGACTTGAAAAAAGCTAAATTAATACTATTTTCTTGAGCCAAATCTATCATAAGATGTCTGTTCTGCCATAGTATATTTTACACATTTAACATAATAGATACACTAATGAGAAAAACTTTCATGAGAAAAACTATATAACTTACATAAGTAAGTAAAACTTAAATGAGAAAAACCATAAAACACCCCCAAAAGTCACAAAAGTAGACTTGAAAAAAGATAAATTAATACTATTGTCTTGAGGAAAATCTATCATAAGATGTCTGTTCTGCCATAGTATATTTTACACATTTAACATAATAGATACACTAATGCCATCAGTTCTCCTCTTCTCCCCCACTCTCCATAGCTAGGCAAGTTGATAAAATTTATTTGAAGGAAATACAATCCAGAATAGTCAGTAAAATATAAAAATAAGTAAATAAGAGAATATTGGAAGTGGGAGAGAGGAAGAGGTGTGGGATGTTATTCTTCACAGATTAAAGCAGTTCAGATTAAAATCCAAGACAATTTGATTACAAAACTGTGTTTTCAGCCACTGCATTATAGCCATATCTCTGACAAGTGAGGATCAATTTGGAAATTACCCTTCCTACCAAATAGAGCAGAACTCAAAACCAGCCATTAATCCCCAAGAGAATGGTAAGTCCCAGATGATTTCATGAAATTATTCTCAGAATGAGAAAAAATTGGGGATACACACATGAAAAAGATAAGCCATTTAAGAAATAATTAATGAAATTGTATTGGCAAGAAACACAGAAGATGATTGAAATATTTTTAAAAATTAGTTAACAGCTCTTCTTCAACTGTAAATTTTCTTGGTGGATGCTCCTAAGAGATGATTTCAAAAGAGTAACATTGACCCAGATATTTTAGACTTTTATTCCAATTATCTGTTGCTGTGGACCTGCTGTCTATCAAAATGTAAGACACTTCATTAGCAAATCCCAAATTTAGTGGGTTATAATAACGAAGTAATGGCATAAATAATAAGAAAATGGCTTAAAGAATGAGAAAATAATTACTATTATGGTTTTGCAGGTTCGCTGCTCTCGAGTGGAGTCTATCACATGGTTGCAGGCAGATGTTGACTAGTGCTGGATTTGCAGCCTCAGCTGGGTTGCAGGCTCATCTGGGTTTGTTACCCCAAAAAGATCCTTCAATTATGTGTATGGTGATGGTCTGGGATGGGCTGAACTGTTACAAGTTGGTAAGATATCTCTCTCTCCATGTGGCTCTCCATGCACAGTTTGGGCTTCCTTACAGCCCGATAAACTCAGATTAGTCAGATTATTTTAGGGTGGCTGCCTTTTCCCAGAGCAAATGTTCTAATACATTCACATGCAAAGTGCACATTTTCTTCCGATCTAGGCTTAGTAGTCCCAGATTGCTTGTTCTGCCACTTTCTATTGTACAAGCAATTCACTAAGTGCAGCCCTGCTCTGTTAAATCTCAATGAGAGAAGAAGCTAAGGATTTGTGATGATCTTCTAGAATCGGACTTCTAGCCACAAATTATTTACATCCTTCCCCCATGGAAAATACATTCCCACCTTCCCAGATCCCCAGAGTCTCACCCATAATGGCATTGGTTCAAAGTCCAGGATAAAGTTTTCTAAATTAGATCCAGGGATGGATAATGTATAGTGAACCTCTGATATAAGTCCTGTAAAACAACTCGTTTTGATATGATGATCTATGTAATAAAGAGATGGATTATTTTTCCCCATACATACAAGGTACACATTTCAGACAGATACAACAATTAGTGCATACATTGTGTTGAAAATGAAGGAACAAGAGACACATAGTGTTCACTGGTCCCATTCTGTTTATCTTGATGAGCATATTCAGTTGGTTAGAGGGTTTTACTTTTGTTTGGTTTCGTGTTAGGAGTCCTCTTTATCACTTTGTTCCATTTATTCTATATCCTTATAGTTGCCCATGGTCAATGGAAAAAAAAATTAGATTTACAAAAAAGAAAGAAAGAAGAAGAGAGAAAAAATAAAAAGGGGAAAAAAGAACAACAGCAAAAAGAGGCATAAAAATAAATAACAAGGACGAAAATAGTAAATAGGAATAAAAATTTTAAAAAGTTTAAAAAGGAAACAGGAAAAAATAAAATAGTCCAAAATAAAAGGACAGATAAGTGAGAAGAAAGACAAAAGAGGAAAAGGCAGAAATCAAGGGTGAAAAGAAGAGAGAAAAAATAGAAAGAAATAGAAAAAAAGAAGGAAAGAGAAAAAAAGAAAAAATAATAATGAATGAAAAATAGGGAGGAAAAAAGAAAAAGAAAAAAGGGGAAATATGAAATACTAGAGAAATGGGAAGAGAAGAAAAAGTGGAGAAGAAGGAATGAAAATAAGGAGAAGAAAAAACAAACAAGCCAAAAAAAAAATACCGAAGGAAACAACAAAATCTGGGTCTCCGTGTCAGACCACCAGGACCCACTAGGTTCCTCCTCTCGGGCTGCCTGTTTTGGCCAATTGAGAACCGCCCCCCCAAAAAACCAAACCAGAACATGCTACACCTCCCTTTCAGGCCACCAGCAACTAATACTAGTCTACTCCTCTCCAGCTGCTTGTACCTGCCAATCATTCACCCCACAGCTAGCTTCTCAGCCAGTACCCTGATAAAGGG
>JAQZBX010000948.1:39781-92759 GCA_029593785.1 Cabassous unicinctus | reverse complement strand
CTTTAAGTCATTTCAGAAACAATGCTTAGTACAAAATCTCGCCAAAATTGGTAATGGGTGTGGTACATCCTGGGGCACAATTCTCCTCCATCTGTGGATCTCTGAAACCTAAAGAACAAGAAAGATATCTGCTTCCAATATATAAAGGAGGGGCATAGGTAAATGTTCCCATTCCAGAAGGGAGAAATCAAAAGGAAAACAGGGGTAGCCAGTCCCAAACAATTCTGAAGCCCTACAGGGCATGCTCCATTTGATTTCAAGGTCCAAGAGTCATCTATGGAATGATGTTTTGTCCTCCTAGCCTGACAAAATGGCAGCCCCACCCCTTCCAAGCAGTTGCACAGTGGTCATGCTCTCCCATAACACTGGGGTGAAGGTTCCAACCTCTCTCCAAGCAGTGGGATGGGAACCAGACTTTCTGCAATACCTGGGGCACAGGCTCAACCCTCTCTGAACACTGGGGTGGCAGCACTTTTCCTGAATAACAGGAAGGAGGTCTGCCCTCTGTAAGTGCTGGGGCAGATTCATCCTTTCCATATACAAGTGGGCCCACTCTCTTGGCCTAAGTTGTCTTCAGTCCAGACCTGAGCTTCCACGGTTCTTCCCTTGAAGTGATTTTTCTTTTAGTCTGTCCCTTTTAGTCCAGTCTGGCAATGGTTTCATTTATACAAATATCTTGGGAAAAAACCTGCCACTTTTGCATGTAGTACACGGGGATCCAAACCATCAGACAAAAGAACCTTCCACAAAACCTTCCTGGATAACTGTAGTTCCAATTCTGACCCTGAAATGGCTGACTGGTTCTATGTTCAGTTAAAACTTCACATGGAGCACTACTCTTCTGGGACTCATTTCCCGAAGTTCAGAATTTTCTAATCCATCAATTTCTGGTTTCTTATTAAGCAGGAGCTCAGTTCTGTTTATTCCTTTCCCCTCACATTTTACTATAAGCTGTAAGGAGAAATCAGGCAGCACTTTCCACATTTAGCTTGGAAATCTCCAGCTAAATATCCAAGTTCATCATTTTCAAGTTCTGCCTTCTATCCAACATCAGAACTCAATTTTGTCAAGTTCTCAGCTACTTTAAAACTAGGATCACCTTTTCTCCAGTTTCCAATAAACATTCATCACTTTCTTCTAAGACCTCATCAGAAGTACCTATAGCATCCATATTTCTACCAACAGTCTCTTCAAAGCAATTTAGACCTTTTCTACCAAGGACCTCAGATTACTTCCAGCCTCTACCCCATTTTCCAATTCCAAAGCTGTTTCCACATTTTTGATGTTTGCAATAGCAGCACCCCACTCTTCTCATACCAAAATCTGTTTTTGTTTCCCATGCTGCTCAAAGGAAATATCATGAAATGGGTCGGGCTAAACAATGGGAATTTATTCAAACATGGTTTTGAAGCCAGGAAAATGTCCAAATCAAGGCATCATCAAGGTGATGCTTTCTACCTGAAGACTGTGGTGTTCCCTGGCTCCTTTGTCACATGATGAGGTAAATTGTGGCATCTGCTCGTCTCCCTTTTCTGGGTTTCACTGATTTCAGTGTCTTGCTTCCACGGTTTTCTCTCTGAATTTCATTTTCATATGAATGACTCCAATAGTAGGATTAAGACACTTCCTGATTGAGGTGGGTCACACTTTAACTGAAATAGCTTCATCCAAAGGTCCTATTTACAATGGGTTCAAACCCCAGGGATGGATTAAATTTAAGAACATGTTTTTCAGGGGTACATACAGTTTCAAACTATAACATGTATGTATTCCAACTTTATTCTTTCTCAACAATGTTTTGGCTCTTATTGGTCCTTTGCCTTTTTATACAGATTTTAAGATCAGTTTTTCAATTTCTATAAAGATTGCTGGGATTATGACAGGGATTGCATTGAATCTAAAGATCAATTGGAGAGAACTAATATCTTAACAGTATCTAGTTTTCTGATCCATAAACATGCCCGTTTATTTCTTCTTTAATTTCTTATACAACACTTTGTAAACATCACAACAGAGATCTTGCATGTCTTACATCAAATTTATTAAAAGTAGTCTGTTAGTATAATTGTAAATGGAATTTTTAATATTCAATTCTGGGTGTTCACTGCTAAAATATACAGAATTTTTTTTAAAAATTCTTTATTGTGGTAAAATATATACAATACACAATTTCCCATTTTAACTACATCATGTAAACAATTCAGTAATATTAATTACCTTCACAATACTGTTACCATCACCACTATCTGCTACTAAAACATTTTCATCATCCTAAAAAGAAAGACTGTACTGATTAACTAACTTCCCATTCTGAAGCATCCCCTCTCCCTGACCTCTGGGAACCTGTAATCTATTTATTGTCTCTATGAATTTGCATATTCTAGGTAGTTCCTATAACTGGAATCATACAATATTTGTCCTTTTGTGTGTGGCTTATTACACTAAACATGGTGTCAAGATTCATCCACGTTGTAATATGTATCAAAACTTCATTCTTTTTTTTTGGCTGAGTAGTATTCCAGTGCATATATATACCACATTTTGATTATACCTTCATCTGCTGATGGACATTGGCTTGTTTTCATGGTTTAGCTATTGTGAATAATGCTGCTATGAACACTGGTGAATGGTCAACATTACTTTTTCTTCCAACATTTATGTTTTACTTCCTTTTTGTGATTTGTTAAGAAGTGGTGAGAAGGCACATCCTTACCTTGTTCCCAATTTTAGAAAAAGTCTTCAGAATTAAGTATATTACCTGTAGGTATTTCATAGGATAGAAAAGTTCTTTCCTAATCCTATTTGATAAAAGGTGATAATTTTAATCATGAAAGTATATGTTCTTTTTACTACTCTTGTGATGATACCCGATTCTCCAGTTTTCATATTATTTGATATCAAAAACTCTACTTGTGCATGATGTATTGTCCCTTTTATACATTCTGGCTGGATTAGATTTGCTATTACTTTGTTAAATATTTTTGCATCTATACTCATGAAATATATTGGTCAGTATTTTTTTATATTTTGGAGACAGGGTTATGGTGGTATCAGCAATTGGAGGACAAAATTAATTGGGACGTGTTTCCTTCTCTATTTTCTGAAAGCTTTGGTATAATATTTAGTATTGTTTCTCTTTAAACATATCACAGAACTAACTGGGCCTCTGTGAAAAAGTTCTTGGTAATGAATTCTATTTTTTAATAGGTACTCTGATTTTCTATTCCATCTTCTGTCAGTGTTAGTTTCTTGTATTTTTCAAGGAATTTGTCAATTTCATCTAAGTTGTCAAGTTTATTAGCATAAAGTTTTAAATACTGTATTAGTCAGCCAAAGGGGTGCTGATGCAAAGTACCAGAAATCTGTTGGCTTTTATAAAGGGTATTTATTTGGGTAGAAGCTTACAGTTACCAGGCCATAAAGCCTAAGTTACTTCCCTCACCAAAGTTTGTTGCCACGTGTTGGAGCATGATGGCTGCCGACATCTGCAAGGGTTCAGCCTCCCTCTTCCACTTATAGCTCCGTGGTCCCAGCTTCTTTCAATATCAGCTGTAGGCTGAGATAAGTCTCATCTCTCTCCGGGCTCAGCTGCTCTGCCCTCTCCATAAGGTCAGTTGTAGACTCTCAGGCTCTCTCTCTTCCCGGGGCCTCTGCCGTGTCTATGGAACCGTCTCTATTTCTTTGTGTTCTTCTTCTGTATGTTTACTTCTCGGGCCTCCAGCATCCAAAACTCCAACTAACTCCTCTGCTGTGTAGTTTGCTCTGTGAGTCCCCTACTGACATTATTTGAAAGCCTTAAACATTATTTAATGGAGTAAAAGTGAAACCTCTGAATTTAATACAATCTAATACACCAAGAGGAACAGACCAATTTACAAACATAATCCAGTATCTATTTTTGGAATTCATAAATAATACCAAACTACAACAAATACTACTCTTATTTTTTTTTTAATATCTATATGTTCTATAACAATATCTTGGCTCAATTTGGATATTGATATTTTGTCTTTTCTCTCCTGTTGCAATGCCTTATCTGTTTTTAACTTTTTTCCTTTCAACCTATCTTTATATTTTAAGTTTGTTGCATATAGACAGCAAAGGGTTGGGACTTGCTTTTTTTAATCTTTTTTTAACCTAGTCTAATATTCGCTTCCTTTTCACTGATGTCTTTTACTACACTTAGATTTAATGTAATTATTATACGGCTAGATCTACCATTTTGCTACTTGTTTTCTATTTGCCCCATCTGTCTTTTGTTCCTCTGTTCTCCTTTATCTGCTTTCTTTTGAGTTAATCAAATATTTTATAATATAACCTTTCAAGCCCTCTGTTTGATTTTTAGGTATAATTTGTATGTTTTAAAGGTTTGGGGATTACAATGTGCCTCTTTAAATTACCACAGTCTATTTAGAGTTAATAAGGTATTACTTCATGTAAAATATAAGAAACTTGCAACATTATAGCTCCATTTCCTCTGTTCTTTGTGCTGTTACTGTTACATACATTATGTCTACATATATACATGTTATAAACCCCATAGCAGTGTTATAATTTTTGCTTTAAACATTCACTTACTTTCAAGAACTAAAGAGCAAAAAGATGGCATTTTATGCTTATCCTCCTATCTTGTGTTCTTCTTCACTTCTTGTATATCCAAGTTTTCATCTGGTGTCATTTCCCTTCAGCCCAAAGAATTTCCTTTAGCATTGCTTGTTGGCAGGTCTGCTGGCAACATATTCTCTTTATTTCATCTTCAATTCTGAAGGATAGTTTCTCCAAATATAGAAATCTGGGTTGACAGTTTTTTGTTTTTAGTACTTTAAAATGGCATTCCACTGTTTTCTGACTTCTATCAGGTGAGATGTCAACTTTCATTTGAATAGTTTCCCGTACATGTAGTGTCAATTTTCTCTGGATGCTTTAAAGATTTTCCCTTCATTTTTAGTTTCATCAGTTTGACTATGCATGTATGTACACATACATACATACACACCACATACATATACACACATATTTTTAATATTCATTGAAATTTGCTGAGTTTCTTGGCTTAGTTTTTCATCAAAACAGGGAAAAATTAGGGGCCATATCTTAATTTTTATATATATTTTGCCTCATTCCCTTTCTCTTCTGTTTCTAGGGTTCTTAGACCAAAGAGTCCCATTAGCCATCATTAAGGCTCTGTTTATTTTTTCCCCTATTCTTTCAATTAGATCATTTCTATCATACTATCTTCAAGTTCATTGAGCTTTTCTTCTGTTATGAATCCCATACAGTGCATTTTTTTCATTCCAGAGTTTATACTTTTCAAATACAGAATTTCCATTTGCTTTTTAATAATTTCTATTTCTTTTCTGAGATTCCCCATGTATTCTTTCATTGTGACCATTTTTTCCTTTAAATTCCTGAACATATTTATCACAGCCACTTTAAAGTCTCTATCTACTAATTCCAAAGTCTGGGTCATCTTGGGGTTAATTTCAATTGACTGCTTTTCTCTTGATGATGGGTCACATTTTTTTGTTTCTTTCCATGCCCAGTATTATTTTATTGAATGCTGGAAAACTATAGATGATTTGACATAGGAACTCTGGATTCTGTTATCTTCCTCTTAACACAGTGTTGAGTTTTGTTCTATTAGGCACATGACTAAATTCAAATGCTAAACTCTGTCTGCCCTGTGATGAACAGCAACTGAAATATCTGCTCAATTCTTTCAGCATTCAGCTGTTGTTTCCTGCAAGGCTTTATGGCGTCTCCCCTGCTCATGTGCACTTCAGAGATCAGCCAAGTGTTTGTGGGCAGTTTACACCAAGATTTTGGTGGTATCCTCTCTATGGCTGTTTTCAGGATTTTCCTTTTATTTTCCAACTTTTTTTCTAAACTCTTGACTCTTTAAGCCAGTAAAACTTTTTTGATTGAGTTCTAGCTGCATTATACCACATGGACTGCCCTTGGCAAAAACAAAACAAATAAGCAAACAACTATACATATAAATGCAAATCTTACCCACTGAGTTCCCCTTAAATTTCTGCCTGCTTATAGTTGCTCTCCAGAGCTTCAAGCAGTTGTTTTTTAATACTTTGTCAAGAATTTATCATAGTTATCTATAGGAAATTTAGTCCAATATAAGCTACTTTGACATTACTGCCAGTGGAACTCCATCTGTTGAGTTTTTATTTCAAAAATTTTATAAACATTCTAATCATCTAAGTCTAAAATCTGCCAGGTCATTTTTTATTAGTTTCTTTTTATTGTTAATTTTTTTTTTATTCAACTTCATACTTTCAGTATTTTGTACAATTATGGTATATCTCTGAAAATTCTATTTTGTAAAGTCCTTGGGAACTAAAAATGTTGATTATGTGTTTTAACACATAATAATGGTATGTTCTTTCCTTTCTTGCTTGGTTATCTGTGATTTTGGGGGGGCTATTTGGATAATCTTAATTTGTGTAAAAAACCAGAGGCCTAAATTGAGGATGCTATCCTCCGAAGATACAGATTTGCTTCCATCACTAGTCCAGGGATCCATAAGAACCTAGGATCATTTTAGCTTTCCTCCTACCTTAACTGCAAAGTCTCAAGTTTAACTCTCTTATCTTGCCTTTATTCCAAAGCTACGTCAGTAAAAAAACAATATGGATATCAGTATTTATACTTAGGGCAATCCTGCCTTTCATCTGTGCTTACTGCTTACGGTAAGTGCTGGTTTCAGCTGACTTTTTTGTTTTACCCCTTGACATTTATCTTCCTACAAGTTCACCAATAAAATAAAAACTGTGACTTATGCAGGATCTAGTTGTTTTGGAATGACAGGGACTTAGAGATTCTAGTCTGCCATATCAGAGGAACCTCTTATGTCATTATAACAAGGCTATATTATATTTTCCTTACTTCTGTCTACTTTTTTATTGGCTTTTACAAGCAGGAAAGAATTGTATTTAAATTTCATATTGTTCATGCATATATCTAGTACTAATATTCTTCAAAGAACGCGAGATACTTTTAAGTAAAATAATTTATAGAACTTTGAAAATCTATCATGAGTCAAAGGTTGTTTAATAAACAGTTGGCTTTTACTTGGTCTGACATCATTTCAGCCACCTGTTTATAAGTTATCTACAATAAAAATTACTGTATCTTGCATTAGTATCAGCATGACTACAAACCTTATAGGTGCAAAGAAGCAGCTCAGCAATAGTGGTTATAAGATCCAGAACATGCTTCTATTCATTTTCCTTTATCATTGAAAAGAAAACACATTTTAAAGTTCCCTCAGAAAACTCTCAGATCGTACAAACACACCAGCAGAATGGACACCATTTTGAGAAATACTGTTACAGAGTGTTCTGCTACACAATGTTATTCCAACTTTATAACCTTAGTTCAGTCTATAGCTTGGAACAGTATAAAATTAACTCTCACAGGAATGGATCAAATGTACTTGGCTGAATAATCATGGTTGTCTATACTAATTAGAAACACTAAGCAGATGGTACTAGGAAGGTTTATAAAGGAGAAGATGTAAGAAAAAAAAAGCACTAGAATGGGATTTGATTATATATAGCAAGAGCTATTATAAAGGTATGTTTGATTTTAGTATTATGAAAATATAATTATGATGTGAAATTTGTCTACATGGAATGAAATTATTTAACATTCAGTAAATAAATATTTATTGAGCAACTATTTTATCAATGAAAATACTGAGTAACAATATCCAAGACTGAAACCCTAGTTTGCCTTACTCCAAAGTCCATGATATTTTCACTTCAAATCTTAAAAAAAAAAAGTGTCAAGGTTTCAACCTAGATAGAGAAATGGTGGTGTCACTAATAGAATGAAGTACACAGAAAAAACAGCAAGTTTGGAAGGGAAGATGATTGTCCTAATGAAACCAGGAACAGAAAATAACAAAGTAATGCTTCCCCAATTCCAAGATTGTATGTGTCTTAGAGGATCAAAGAGAAGGGGGAAAAAACTACACTTATTGAGAACTTAATTCAAGATTGGCAATCTCCAAATTCTTTTTTTTTTTTTTTTATTTTCAGACACTGCACAGTTTAACGTGCAAATCTATGGACAATAACTCTGAAAATTTTGTTGAAATGGGTAATAGAAAATTATAACTTTTTAAAAAACTGGCTCAAAAATAATCTTCACCTACTAAGATGGCTTTAATCAAAATGACAGATAATAACAAGTGTTGGTGAGGAACCCTCACATATTGCTGGTGGGAATACAAAATGGTGCAGCCACTTCCAAATTCTTTTAAAAACATGTTAAGTAGGGAAGCAGCTGCGGCTCAATTGGTTGGGCTACCGTTTACCATATGGGAGGCCCCGGGTTCGGTTCCTGGGGCCTCCTGGTGAAGGCAAGCCGGCCCGTGCGGCATGGTGAGCCGGTGCAGAAAGATGACACAACAAAGGGAGACCAGCAGACACAGAAAAATGCAAAGTAAATGCACACAGAAAGCACAAGCTGTAAGGGCGGGATAAATAAATAAAAAATAAATCTTTAAAAAAAAAAACACACGTTAAGTAGCATTTGATGCATACTAAAGAATATATGTAAGATGTGTAAATTATGAAGTGTATTAAGAAAGTAAGCACCCATAAACTCACCACACAATTTAAGAACTGGATCATTATCAATATGGTTGGGTACACCTGCATGCTCCTTCTTTAGCCCATCTGCTTCTATAAAAGGCAACCAATAAAATGAATTTTGTACTGATCATTTATCTGCTTTCTCCCTTAATAATCTTATCATATACATACATAGCACTAAATAAGTTTATTTTTGCTTGGTCTTAAAGTTTTATAAAAATAATATACTGTATCTAGTCTTCTACAAATTGTTTCTTTCACTCATTGTTTTTTAAGATTCATCCATCCACTCTACCGTCATCAGACATCTGCTCTTTCCTATTTATTTCAGATTCATTTTAGGCCATATATATTTTCACAATTATCCATTACTGTATTGAAGTTTTTTCCTGGCAAGGTTAAAAGAAATTAGAAACTAAATTATACCCTCCCATAAGTTATTTTACACATTTAAGCTTGCAAGTACATACCAAAAAGAGATCTCAATAACACATAAAAACTATTCTACCTCTATATGTAACTTGCCAAGATGACTATTTGCACCACTCCCATGCATTATCTTATAATTCACTACACTTAAAAATAAGTTTAACAACAATGGAGATCTTCTACTAAAATGCTATTATGCTTTATGCACTATTTAACCACTAATTTGGTCTTAAATCACTTTGCTAAAACATATAAACAGCGAATTTACTATTTCATATATCAACCTCAATTTTAAGATTAGGTATTTATTGTCAGAATATATTACCTCAGAGTCTCCCTAATATAAAATGTACCTATCGATATGTTAAGAAAACAGTGTCAGAAAATTCCACTTTCAGTGGCTTTTTTGGTTCCCCACTACCTATAACAGAATGGGAATATAGTTCAGGTTATATCACCACTTATTATGCAAATACACTGGAGTTTCTTTCCTTTGTACTCAAAAGGGGTTTTGTTACATTAGTTTTGCAGCTTTGTATGTGCAGTAACAGTTCTTTTTCTAGTGCTGACAGTTGGGAAACAAATCTTTTTGCATAACTCGGGCAACAGGAAAAACTCAATCTATAACTTTTAAGGGGATAAGTAATAGACACATTTATTGATACTGGTTTATAGGACACCATATTAGGTGCTGAGGTTCTGTCATGTAAACAGTGAGTCATGGTCAAATAATTTACCCTTTCTAAACCTCAGTTTCTTACCTGCAGAGTAAAGACAATAGCAGCCCCTACCTCCCAAGGTCCTTTTTAAATTTCAGTGAGAAAATATAGGTAAAGTGCTAAACCTAGTAACCAGCTCACAATTATAGATCCAATTAATGTAATATATTATTTTTTCATATCTTCCTATTTTCATGTCAATTCCTATTTGATACAAATATCTCCCCCAACGTGTTTGCTTTTTGCTCAAACATAAAAACAAAGGAGGAATAGGTTACTCCAGAAGTACACAGGAGGACATACCTAAACCAGCCTAGGGACAAGGGGCAGTCAAAGAAGAATTTCACGTGTTAGATATTCCTCGTCCCCTCCCTCTCCCCACCAAAAAAAAAAAGCCTGTTCTTTACAGGAAAAAAAAAAGTTTTTCTAGGGCAGTAACATTATTGGTGCTGGAAGAGAATTTGCAGATCCTCAGTACACACAATATTCTACGCTGAAGCCTAGAATTGATGTGACTGGCCCAACGTTGGACAGTGAAAGAGCCTCAAATACCATCCAAGTATCTTGAGTCCCAGTCCATGGGTCTCCCCTCCCACTAGTTTATAAGAACTCGCCACACTAATTTAGGCACTAAAGAACTTAACCAAATCATAAAGCGTGTTTTCAACCCACTGTTCCATTCTCGGTTTTGTTAATCATATATGAAATTACTTCAAGCTAGACATCTTTTAAATACAGGCTACAGCCCATGTAATCTGCCAAAAGCGTTGGATAATCAGAATTAAAGAGGACAATGATTGCCAACTTAGTAATGCTGGAAGAGGAGTAGAGGTGAGTTGAGGTACCCAAGAAGGGAGACTGTCTACGGAAGCGAATACTTTATATTCGAGAAAAAATGAGAGAGAAAAGCCAGTAGGTCACATATCTACTCTTCTTGCTCACAAAGGGGCCCAGCAAACAGCAATACCTGGAAAGGAGATACCTACGGCATTTTGAGATTCAGGGAAGCACCACCGCTGAATAAAATGAACTGAGCAACCTTTTCTGGGAAACCGAGACCCCGCTATAAGAAACGCTGAAGCACGGAAAACGCGGGATAGCTGGCGCTTGATGATGTGTTGCACCTAAGGTGGCCCGCCGGAAACACTCTCCCAGCGAAAAAAGATTCGTGTATGCACGTTTATGTGTGTACGTGGGGGAGAACAGTACTGCATCCAGTCCCTGCTGGGTGCAACATGGGGACCCTTCTCTCGACTCTGGACTCAACAGCTCCCTGATAGAGGAGCGACAGGACTGTCTCTGTTCGATCTTGATTAATATTCCCTAGATTTCTATCCGGACCGTTTGGGGAGGTGCTCTGCAGCTTATTTCCGGTGGAGAAAGAGGTGCAGTTTCCATGGTAATTAGAGAAAGACTGAAGTCGGGTCCGGCGGCTGTGAGAGGACGCGGAATCCCTGAACAGAATTGGCTGCGTTTTCTCCTTTGTGAGCTAGAATTTGGTAGCTAACAGCTCGCTGTCTCCGTCTCTTCGCCTCCTTTCGCCATTCACTGTTCTGCTTCCTCTTCTCTCACTGACTTCTTTTCTTTCTCTGTCCCATCACTTCTACGTGGGTATCTAACGTGTATATGAATGCAGTTTTATGCCCATAGGAATACCAAAATAGAGAGATGTTGCCCGAGATTAGCCGTGAACGTATTTCACTGTGTAGAGGCGGTGACAGGATGGCTCTCTGTTTTCACTTGGAGGTTTAGAAGCCTTACGCACTTGTTTACAGTTTATTTTCTTTGCTGTTGTGTGGCTGGTTATTTATGGAGCCGTTTGCCGCAATGTGCTCTCTAGGCCCCTGTCTCGGTCTCTGACTAGAGTTTTAAATGAAGGAGGTTTCCTAGCCTGAGGGGTGCAATTATATATTTATTTAAGCTTCAGTTTAGTCTCTCGTCAAACAAAAGGGAAGAATAGAAATTCTGGAACATTTCTGCCATGCGATTGCCACATGAGGGAATCACCTTATTTGGAAAGAATATTTGAGGATGATCCCAAAATACACTTACATTTTAAAATTGCGCGTTGCAAAGTGAACATTCATTCTATTGAAACAGTTTTCTTTCACATTCATAAGGAGATGCATGCACGCCTATGTGTTTAAAACACTGATGCTTAATTAAAGTGATACCGTTTTGTAGTAACCAGACTGTGACACCGCATCCCTATGGGGTCCTTCTAAATCTGGTGTAATATGAAAGTGTCAGGCAGGCGGACTGTGTATTATAAATAGGGTACTTCATCCATGATAAGCGATTATTATCTTTCTTTCCCAAGTGTAAAAGACCTATATAATTCAAGAAGGTGCAAGTGATTTAGGCCTCCTGAGTAAGAATCCAATGAGTCCTGAAGGGGACCCTACCTGTGTCGTCTTATTGTTGAACTTGAAATATTCCATTTATTAGGTTGTAATGTATTTTTAGAAGTCAAAGCTGAGTAACATAATGTTAGAAGCTGTTAGACCACCAGCACAATTTAGTGCCCCATAGTAAGCATTGTCCAAGAAGCCTTCAGCCACATTAATAAAGAAGAAACGTATCGAAATTTACTGCCTTTTGCCACTTATTACTAGCTGGGTGACATCACTGTCCCTTAATTTCCTCATCTGTAAAACGGACCAGAATTACCTGACCAGTATAGTAGGAATAAAGCAAAATGCCTAACAGTTCTTTAGGCTCTTGGAAGCATAGGATCTATATAAATCCAAAATATTATTATTAATAATGGAACACAGTAAAACTCCATGATAATGATATAAATGGGATTTTTAAAATTCAGTCATTTAAAATGTGGAGCTGCATTATTGGGATGTTAATGAAACAACCTGGTTGATCTTGCTATAGAGAATGGGTGCCAGCTGCCAAACACATTATATCCAAATTCTCTTAATTGTGGCATTTCACCCTGTCTACAATTTATTTAGCACTTACTATGTGCCAGGTGCTGTTCTATATGGTTTGCATATACTAATTTATATAATCCTCATAAGCACCCTACGAAGAACTTCATCTGACTTTCGTTTTTTTAAGAGAATAGATATGGACTTTTCTTTTGTCCTATGATTCTTTTTTTTTGTATTATGTTACATCTTTGCCCTTTGGGCTATTATCACATACTTACGAAACAATTCTATACATATATACATATATATATATAATGTCAGAAATCAACTGGCAAGGGCTTGAATAGTTGAACATATCATAATGCTTCCATATACATATTATGTAATGTTTATCTTCTTTTCTTTCTACATATAAAAATTTTAATGTGCTGATTTTTCCCTAATTTGAAAAAAGTGATTAACAGATTAACAGTAACTAAAACAAATTTTTAAAATATTTTCTAATAGAATGGCAAGCACCCCAGGAACTGATGCAGGTTTCTCCAGTCAGAAATCTACGCTTTCAGAGAGTTCTGGAACAAAGAAATTTCCACTAACTGAAGAGGAGATATTTTATGTGAATTGTAGAGCTGCCTACCTAACTGTTTTCAAAAGCAGCTTAGAAAACATAATATCTAAAGATCAACTTTACATAGGTAAATAATTCTTAAGTATTTTTCTTTTATTTTTTGAAAGTTAATAGATCAGAAAGACTGAAAGTGGAATTATATTGCTGAATCATCTCAATTTCTTAGTGAAGTTTGAGCAGTGGCATTACATTAAGCTATTATGACATTTTAGAATGTTACATATTCTAGGTGCCTCAGTAAAATTTTCAATGTTTATAAAGACTAGATTAATGTTTTTAAAGCTTCCATCAGTTCTTTGGTTTTAAAAAACATTTTTAAATTCTCTTTTTGGTACTTTAAGGTTTATAATAATACAATTAAAATACATTTGGTTTCTGAATCAGTCTGAATTTCAACTATTCTGTAGTAAATGTAAATGATGTATAAAAATAGCTTGAATGACTATGAAAGAGAAATATAAGGAAATAAGTGGAATTTTAAAAGATAATTAAGAGATTTTCTTTTTGGGTCCTTTTTTGCATCTCTTCATTATCACATCCTAAAATTCCTCTAGTTGCAATGTCTTCTAAACCACTGAATATGGTCCTTTCCCAGTGTATCAAATGACTTGGAGGTCTTTAATAGGAGATAGTAGTAAATAACTGCTCATGTCAATTTCATGGAGACTAATATCTTTTTTTATTACAGAAACAGTTATTTTGCAAGCTTTGAGAAGTAGTTTCCTTAAATCAAAACTCTGGCATATTCTTGATACAGTGTCTTGGGTTTGTACTCAATAAGAAGATCTCTGATGAGGAAATCCATTTTGGGGAATATGAGGATTGAAAATATTAATTAAAATGTATTTGATGTCTAAATTTAAAAATTTTATTGGAAAAATATTTTAAATGCAAATGCACATGACGAAGTGATTTTTTTTAAGGTCACTTTTTTATTTTCATTTACATAATTTAAAAATAGTATTCTGTTTTGTGTTTTTAAGTGTTAGTGTTTAATTAATTTACATTAAGTAATACACATTCAATTAATTAAAATTACTTCATAATTTCCCATTATGTCTCAAGTTTCTGAGGTTTTTTTTCTCTTTTTTACTTTTGGGTGAAAATAGGCCTAAATTACTAAACTAATAATTTGAAAGTTTAACATGCCTTCTCCTACTATGGCATTTAGTTGGTAAATCAATGAGTATTCATTACTAAGTTATGATCAGTCATATGGAATTATCCAAGAGGATCATAATGCAATGTTTGTTTCTTTAGTGTTACTTATAGACACTTTTGGTTTTATGGTAGAATACTCTTCATACATTACAGTGATTAATTTCAGATCATCTAGATTTTAAAATAGGAGTAATATAAACAGTGACATCTCTTTCTTACTACTATGTCTTTCATTTCTATCTTTATGCCACTTATGCACATAAAATGTGCTCTGGAATTTCCATTTCAAGGTCAGATGAAGGTGTACCATTATCAGAGCTGAGATTTACTTTTTTTTTTTTTTCCCAATTTATGAAAAACACAGGTATTATAGGCTCATGTCAAAGCTTAAAGTAGAGCCTGGCAAGTATTTGGGCATCAATCTTTAAACATCTTCAGTTACAAAATGTTTTTACTGTCATCAAAACTCTTAGTAATGAATTCCCAATTAATTCTAAGCCTAGAGATGAAAGTTAGGTAAGTAGTTACCAGATAGTACCAATTTCTTAAATATAGAATGTATATTTACAGAGTACATGTTTTGGCATAGTTAATTTTATTCTGAGAAATTTGTTCTGTAATTAACAGCGCATTTTAAAAACTATTATTTTCTCTGTTACTGAAGATAGCAACAAGTGTATGCTGAGCTGCCACTTCTGGGAAAGAGTTACACATCTATTATCCTAAAACTGGACAGAAAACACCATTTTTTTACACTTGGACTTTTCACCTTCAAGTAACAACTTTATTTAGGTCCTTCTTGTATTCCTAGCTTTCAAAGGGTAGGAATTTCCTGGGAATGGAATCCTAAAACACCTATGCCTTTTCCTTGATTCATCTTAATAGATGACCTAAGGAATTGTCTATTTATATACTAGGTAAAATATTTATCTTTGTTTAATAGGGCAGCATGGTAATCAGGGCTTTTGTCTATATCCAAAATAAACTAGGAAATTTAAAAATTATACTATATCCTCTGTTACAAATTTCCACATAGGCTTTCTAAGTGAATGGAAGATTAGCAATTACTACAGCTACAACTTCTGTTAACCCTAAAAACCACCTCCAGATTATTTTCTTGTTTCTGTTTCTGTGCTAGAATTTAAGTTATCTAGATATGATGAACTGGCATAATCTGGAGGATGGAAAAATTTCTCTTAGTCTGTAGACTTCTAATATGTTATTAATCATAAGTCATGATCCCAGGTAGCAACTTTATACTTCAGGTATATACTTCCTATTTATAACACTTCTTAGGAATCAAGAAGTTTGTATCTCTGAAAAAAATCAGGAGTAGATGTGGCCCAAGCAGTTGAAGTCCTTCTTCCCACGGGAGAGGTCCTGGGTTCGGTTCCTGATGCCTCCTAAAAACGAAAAAAACAAACAACAAGTAAAACAAACAAACAAAAAAACAACTCACGGGAGCCAATGTGGCTCAATGACTGAGTACCAGCTTCCCACATATGAGGTTCCGGGTTCAACCCCTGGCCCAGTTCCTCAAAAATAAATCATCCTGTATTATGCTTGTACACAATGAATGTTCTTTATAACTTACTTGGAAAGGTCTGTATTTATTACCATTATCTGATTTCTGTTTCCATAAGAATATTTCTTTAAATTGTTTTATATTTATTGTCTTTATTACATTAAATTGTAGAATATCCAGATATTCAATTTTTAGTGCTATTGATTATGCACAGATTTTTTTTAAAACAATATTAAAAAAAAAAACAACTTTTTTTACCCCGCAATGGCTCCCTCATCTGTTTGCTTTCTGATTTTGCTTATTGTCTGCTCGATTTTTCTTTAGGAGGTGCTGGGAACCGAACCCAAGACCTCCCGTGTGGGAAGTAGGTGCTCAATACTTGAGCCGTGTCTGTTCCCTGCTCGTTTTTTTGTTTCATTTTTGCTCATTGTCTGCTTGTTGTTTGCTCGTTGTCTTTGCTCAATATCTGCATGTTGTTTTTGCTCGATATCTGCTCGTTGTTTGTTTGTTTTCTTTAGGAAGTACCGGGAACTGAACCCCGGACCTCCCATATGGCAGGTGGCACTCAACTGCTTGAGCCACATCTACTTCCGATGAACAGATAGTTGGCAATATCCAATAAAAGGTTTTATAATAGAAATTGGTAACACAATTCAGGACAGTTACCCTTTTAAATTCTGTTAATTCTTTCTATTGTGCTTAGGAGGCTTATCATTGGTTAATTTTAGATAGTATTAAGTCTTATTTTCTCTATATTAGTTTTATGGTTATATGCAGAGATATGTTTATTTTCAAATTACCAGATTACTCCTATTCAATTACAAAAAATATTTACAATGTTTAAAATCATATTTTTAGTATAAATGACATATGCAAATATATAAAGCCTTTCCCACATCATAATTCTTTGCCTTTGAGATATAAGGACATGGTTTTCAAAACAAGAATGTCTTATAAATAACTGGTTATAGGATTATTTTTAAATATTCTGGTTAAGAATGAAAAATAATCTTAACATTGCATTTCTATAATAGTCTTCTTTCAGTGTATGTTGACATTCTTCATTTTCAGCAAGGCCATAATTATAAATGAATACTTTTTTTGCATTTATTTGACATTAGGAACTTGACTAACGTTCTTGAAAGTCTCCTACCTTGAAGTGATGAGCATTTGACATTAATATTCAAAAACTAATGATTTTTCTCATTTGAGCCTTCATTAAGATATTTGTTGAGCCAGAAAAAGTATGCTTTTCTGGATATCCTTATGTCCTCAAAACAACTAGGAAGATGGGTGTTTTGTTTTTTGTTTTGTTTTGTTTTACCTCCAATCACTCTTAAGAAATAAATAGGATATTATCAAATTAATTAAACCGTGTAGTCTGAGAACGCACCCATCAAATAGGAAAAACCTTTAATTCTCTTATTATTGCTTGCATTAATAAGTCAAGAATATTTACCTGGTTAAATATATGTTTTTATTTTTGAAAGTCAGGAATACATTGATATCACTAGATTATAAACACCAAAGATAATGTATTGGTATGTGTGTGCATTTGTTTAATATCATAATATATATAATAATTTAAAGGAAAAATAGGCTTAAATGCTAATGTTACTATAACAAATAATACTTGTTTTATTGGGCAGCTCTTCAACATGCAGGAAGAAATCCATCTCAAAAAACCATTAATAAATATTGGACTCCTCAAACTGCCAAAATGAATTTTGATGATTTTTGTATAATTTTAAGGAAGGAAAAACCTGTTTCAAAAGCAGAATTGCTAAAATCATTTAAGAAATTAGATGTAAATGATGATGGCTCTATTTTACACTCTGACCTTTATAAAATTCTAACAAAGGTAAGATCTGTGAAACAGTTTTGTAATATGCATTTTTAGGTTTTTTGTTTGTTTGGCAAAACAACTTGGAAACTAGCTTTGACTACTTCCAAAGTCCACATTAAAAGTGATTGTTTCATTGGTAGGTGAAATGAATCACATGTATGTTGCTTATAAAGTACTTAAGGATCCTTCTGGATGAAAGTTGCTTTGTAAATAAGAAACAAAGTATAATATTGGTCGACTTTGCAGTCCCCTTGTACTCGTATGCAATTCTTTCCTCTCCAGAACTCTACAAATCAGTGATAGGTCCATATGTGATAAGTAAAATAGAAACAAAGGAAAGGTGGGATTAGGAACCATTCTGTTGTTTGGTACAATGTTAGAAAGTATCATTACACTAAATTCAGTAGCACTTATTACTGGATCTAGGATATACGGTTGCTGAAATTTAGTATACACATTCAGAACACTTTCAAAAAATTTAATAAAATTTTGGAATTTTAGTCTTATATAATAGTCTTATTCTTGCTTGACATAATGTTCTGAGATTTATAATGAAGCCATATATTCAGACTTACTTGTAGGAAAGATTAAAATCTGTTTCTTATCCTCATGAATAATACAGTGGTAGTCATGTTGCTTTAAAATTAATTTTGTTTTTTTAGAGAGGTGAAAAGATGACTCGAGAAGAAGTAAATGCCATAATAAATTTGGCTGATGTAAATGCTGATGGCAAGTTTGACTACATCAAGGTACATAAGCTCATATTAATATAAATTTGCATACTGTATAGGGACAATTTTTAAAGGGGCATATCTTTTTAATATTGTTAATGACACACTTGAAATTTAATCTCTCCATTCCTAGAATTGTAATCTGATATGACTACATTAAAAACAGTATGATGAAGTTAACATAAACACACACAAATAGACTCTTCAGGAATATACTTATTCTGGGGTGGAAGAATCATAAAAATTATTTAGAACAAACTCATGTCTACACGTGTCTTGTAAAAATATAGTAAATTGCTTGTCTTCTGTAACATTTTATTTTCACTCAGAGTGTGACGTCTTCATTGAATCATGGCTGCATTTCACTAGGTCACTTGAGGGTCGTTAATCTGATTCAAGAAAATAAAAGATTAACCCAGTTCAATAGGAAATATATTCCATCAGTCTGTCCCTTGCCTACTAATGTGCATTTGCCTTCTCCTCCTCCCAAATGTCTGACTGAATATTTTGACCACTGGACTACTTTTTGTTTCCTATAGTTTTGTAAATTATATATGTCAACCAATGAGCAATGTCTCAAGACTACACTAGAAAAACTGGAGGTTGATAGTAAACTGAGGCGTCAACAGTTTGGAAGCCACATTGAAGGGTCCCCTGAAAGGGACCCATCACCAGTACCAAAACCATCGCCTAGAATCCTAAGAAAAAATGATCAGGAAACATTCTCAAGTAAAGGTATTTACTTTTAACACGAAGACTTGCTTGATCAGGAATAGAGGCTCATATTCACATAAATTTTCCCTTCCATCTTAGCTTATCAGTGATAAAATATGAGAATCCAACTTTTGCTAACTACCACCTCTAGACTCTCTTAGCTGTAAATGGCCATTGAAGTAAAATTTTTTTATGAAACTTGACTTAGCGATGCTCATTATATTTTATTCAAACCTAAATTTCAGACTGGAAGGTGACATACTGAAGTAAGGAATCTTATTAGTAGTAGCCCATAAATTAGGGATCATTAAAACCTGGTAAATATGAAACTTCTGACTTTATTTCAATAGGAAGAACAAAGAACGACATTAATACGTAGACCTTTTATACTACACTGTGTTTAGAAATAAACTTCATATTGACAGCCTTTTATAATGTGAGACAAATAACTATTACTTGTTACAGGTGACACCAGGAGTCCTTTACTGTCAACAACTAGAAAATTCAAAACATCTGTTTCCTTCACAGTTACTATGGGTGCTAATAGTAATCGAAACTCAAAGTTAACTAAGCCAAACTTTATAAAGGTATAGTATTTTAAATTAATGGATAAGACTTTTTCTGAAAAAAAGACATTAAGTTTATTAACAGCTCTTCAGTGTCTGCATAGAACTAGTAAAGTTTGTTCATTGAGATTTTTCTGTGAATTGCAGTATTTATGCATAACCAGTTGTAATTCCTTTAAAGTAAAAACTGCAATATTATTATATAGTCTTCATTTATAAATTATAAGTTAAATTTTTGACTTTGATGACTAGATTATGTATTTATATACTTTGACCAGAAAATTTTTTGTCTTGTTTAACATGTGCTTTCTATAGGTGTTTCTTATAAATCATTCATTCAATATCAATTCCTATGAGAGAAAGACAGCAAAGTCACTTTGCTAAGTCAATATTTGTAGAGTGTTAATATTGATCTTCCTTTGTTTTCCCTTTCTAGACTCAGCCTTTACTAGTTTTCTTTCAACAGAAAATAATAGCTACAGAAATATAAAACATTAACTGGAAACTGCTAGGGTACATTAAAAATGTGCACCTGGAGACCTCTGTAAAAGGGGAAAAAATGGTTATGACCACATACTATAACTGCTGTTAGAAAACTGAACTGATTGTTCTCAAGAGCTACATTTTGTTTCAAATAACAACTCTGTATTTGTTATTAAACCCTGAAGTCCCTTATATCTTTAAATTGCTGGACAGTGACATTTGTTCTATATTAAAATTTTAAAACATTATCTCCAAGGAATTACATTCAGACTGTTTAGGAATCTTTACACCCTAAGCAATTTGGTGTGCATGTCCAACATGTTCACACACAATATTTAGTGTTCCAACAATATTGTTATCCATCAATGGAACCTTTTTGTGTTCTGCAACTAAATTGAATGCCAATAAAATTAACTTAGTTAAATAATTATGGTTTACCCGATTCAAAAGAGTAAATAACCATAATTTTAGCCAGTATAAAGAGAGATATAAATAAATATTAGCATGGATTATATTAAATGATAAGACTGTTTCTCTGTCTCATACTCTTGTTAACTGGGCTCATGTCAATGTAATTCATTTAATTTACTTCAAGTATTTATTAAGCAAGTAATCTATATGCCAGCTATTTTGCTTACTGCAAAATATGGGCCTTGAATTTTAAAATGAAGTCTTTGAGTATTTACAGTATACCAAGATAGTATAACATAGTATTTCGTTTATTCATTTATTCATTTATTCATTCAACAAATATTTATTGAGTGACTACTTTGTTGCAGGCACTGGTCTTGGTGCTGAGTAAGAGCTTTGGACCAAGACAGACTTGAGTGTGAATTCTAGCTTTGTCATTTAAAAACTAAGTAACTTGGACAAATTAGATAGCAGCCCTCTGAATCTCAGTTTCCTTATCTATAATTTGGGAATAGTTATATTTAGTGTGTTTTTTAAAAATTTAATTCAGAGAAAATATGTAAAGCATTTAGCACGGTGCTAGGACACAGCATTCACTTTATTAAATAATAGTTTTGTTAATATTACAGAAATGACTGTAGATCTTTAATTGGGATTGACATTATAAAAGCATAGTTTGAGGAAAATTAATTTGCTATTGTATTGTGTAATGGAGACCTTAAATTAAGGAGATTATCTGAGAGGCTGATGGAGTTATCCAGATATAAAGTGATGAGAGGTTGGTCTTGGTTTGTACCTAGATATAGCAAGGATAGGACAGATCTAATAGACAGTATAAAAATTAAGCTGTAGGTCATAATGATTGTGTAAGAGGAGGCAATTTAAGTTTTAACACCTAAGACATCAAAAGTAAGAAATGGTGCCGCTGATGATTAGGAAATAGGTAAAAAGTTCTAAGGGAGTTAAATGATTAAAAGAAGATGGCTTACTGTCAACTTTTTAATTCTGTGACTTTCATATAAAATTGAGTTGCTTTTGTAAATATTAGATAGCCCAGTATTTCTTACCTGGCTTTCCACATCCTATTTCTGATCTGGTTATTGCCCACTGTTGTTTACCATCTGGTATTTCTTTGATGAGTTGAAATGATTTAAAGATTTGTGATTCTTTAATTATTCAGCAGGAGTCAGTTCTTTGCATTTTACTTTGAAGCTATTTTTTTAATTAACACTCAACAACTCTGCTTTGAGAGGTACTTGGTTATGAATATAGTTATTGTATAATTTATTTCAATTGAGATTAACAGAATAAATTACTAAAAAGGGTCAATAAATTAATTTACTTCAAATACTTTATATCCATTTAAACATGTTTGGGTACTTCAATTTTGTGTAGAGCAAAGAAGTATGGAATTGGGATAAAGATGAAGGGACTTTTCAGAAATTAGAAAATTGTTGTAATGGGGTAAACACAAACCATATTTTAAACCATAAATCCATGCAATTGTTAAAGGACATGAATTACAGGAAGAAAATAAGATCCCTAGAGAGGCTACACATGTATTACTTTCTATAAACCATATTTAGGTACTGTAGCACTTTTTTTTTTTTTTTAATCCTTTTTTCTATCCATTTGCTTAGGTTCTGTAATGTGCAGGGAATGTCAAGAATTTTCCTTTATGGGGAATAATTTCACCTTTCTTGCTAAGGCCAGGCATGGCTATAATTAGAGTAAGCGCCAAACCATGAGTAGTAAGCTCTATATGCAATACTTCCTATATCCAGACTCCTAATTAGAATATGTCTATATACAGTTTATGTGTGTTGCATATGATATATGCTTATGACATACTATGATAACTAGGTCTATATATTATATATATAACAATATATAAACATTTTAAACATGAAATGGTTTATGATATTAAGTTCCTGTAAATTTTCCTAAAGGATCCAAATAAAAATTAGTGACAATCTGTATTAATTTTCCCTTTTTTTTTTTTTTAAGATTTATTTATTTATTTATTTATCCCCCCCCGCCCCTTGGTTCTTGTGCTCACTGTGTCCATTTGCTTTGCATTTTTCTGTGTGTGCTTGTCTCCCTTTGTTGTGTCATATTGCTGCGCCAGCTCTCCATGCCATGCGGGCCGGCTTGCCTTCACCAGGAGGCCCCAGGTTCAAGCCCCAGGAATTGAACCTGGGGCCTCCCATACGGTAAACGGGAGCCCAACCAATTGAGCCACAGCCACTTCCCAAATTTTTCCTTTTTTAAGTCCTCTATTTAACCTTCTGTTTTTAAGTATGTACAGTTTATAATTCTGTAATAACGTAAAGTTCAATAGCTGTTCTTTATCTGCTTATCTCAGCCAACATAGAGAAAGGCAAATAGCTTTTTAATTAGTTTGTGACATGTATCTTTATAAAAAACTACAACAGTGATATGATGATCATTATTTCATAAAAGTTCCTTCTCTGACTAAGTCTATGACTGATATACTGCTTAATAATTCTACTTACCCTAAAATTTTAGTGATGATACAGAATTTGTATGGCAAAACAAATCACGTTCACTAGTGTTCTAAGAAAAATGTAACTTTACTCATATATTTAAGTGTTATAATAGCTAGAATTTTCTACTTTATTTGTAATTTGTGTTTTTCAGCATTTCCTTATGTATTATGAATTAAAATAAATAAAATTTGTATATGACAAGTAAATGAAGTATCAGCTGTTTAGGTTTATATGAATTTACCTGAATTGGTAGAATATAGCACCACCTCATGCCCTATTTAAATATTACAAGATACTATAATGTCTACTTTATACTGTCAAAAAATTATGCATGGAATTTCTTACTCTGTCATTCTGAAAATTTTTTAAAAACCTCAGCCTTCTTCCATTTTGCTCATATTTCTCAGACATCCAATTTAATCTATAATTCTCTCAAATTGATTTATTGGAATGAACCAGCCAGTTTGTCAGTACTTCCTTTTTTAAATTCTAACATTTTAGTCTAGGTCCTAGAAAAAAGCTTTGTGTGATTGAAAGTCTATTTCTTTTAAAAGAAATTTTAGGGTGAATAAGCACAGTGTGTTTAATAAATCTGGTAGATCTTAAGAAATTAAATGCTTCCTTTTAAACAGTAGAGCTACCAATCCTAATAATATTATTTGGTATTTAAAATAACCTGATTATTACTTTGAAGATTGGTTAATATAAATAATATGACATTTGTCTTGCTTTCATTTTATAATATCTTATTCTACTACTTTCCAGACTTATTAACCCATGTATAATAATGTAGTATGCAAATTGGCTGTTTGAAAAGAAACTTAGTAGTTCCCTTCTACCTGTAGCATTATTTTCTAGAATTGGAACTTAGGAAAGAACACTAATAAAAATGTTTGTTTAAGTCACTCCCCAGCTAAATACTGTCAGCTTATGGGAAAATCCCTTCCATTCCTGAATCTTCAAACACCACAAATTATGTTCACTTCCATTGTACCAGGCAAAGTACATTATTTTCTTATAGTTTCATATAAATACTTTTTTTAAACTAGGGAGCTGCTACACTCATGATTACAATACAAATTTAAGACATTTTCCAGTTGCTTATGTCTATGTTTTTTAGTAACACAACAAAATAATTTTATCTTAATACTTCAATATGTCAATAATGCAGAATAATAATGCTTTATAATACCTTATTATAATATAATAAACATAGTTTATTTTAAGAGCTGGCTTTTTTAAAGATCTTGGCAGATATTAAATGTTAAATAGAACAGAGCTTAGAACAATATGGTTGGTACAAAAAAAAAAAAACAATATGGTTGGTAGAATAGAAGTACCACCTTAGAGAAAATAAAGAAGCCTGAGTTCTAGTTATGGTTCTGCAATCAAAAAGAATTGTGGCATTAAGCATATCACTTTGTTTTTCTAAGTTTCCTCATCAATGAAAAGTGAAGCCTGGGGCAGATGTGGCTCAGGTGGTAGGGCGTCCTTCTCCCATGTGGAGGGACCTGGGTTCAATCCCTGGGACCTCCCGGTAAAAATTAAAAAAAAAAAAAAAAGTGAAGCCTGAACTAGATTGCTTTTTTGACTCGTTCCACCTTTAATATTCTGTAATTCTAAACTAGTAAGTCATCATTCCAGGTGGCTAAATATTTTTAAAGTATATTCATAAAATGTATTAGATGAAATTCTAAGAATGCTACAATCGATTGAAAGGAAAACATTTTAAATGTTTTCCATTTGATTTCAGAATCGTAGTTCAAACTGCCTCAAGATAGCTTGTCTAAATACTGTGGGTATATCTATCCTTTATTCTCTTTATCAGTCATCATTATCCAAGGTCATGTTGATAAAGCTAAGGCCAATTGACTCTGAGGTAACATCAACATCTGTTGTTAGTCCATATATGTTTTCATTCAAGAGATTTACATTGAAGCTAAATGAAGGTTCTGTGCATACTTTTAGCCATCATTAATATTTGTACTTGAATTTTTGGCTCAAGCCCAAGTTTGAGCTTATACAGACATCATACAAAATTTAAAATTTGTTTGCCTGAGTATATTTTCTTTTGGAAACACAAGATCTAATAGTAAAAGCATTGATCCAAAAGTCTTGGACTCTACATCTAATATTTCTATAAACTCTTTGTTGTAAAATTCTGTGCCCATATAAACTCTAGGCACCTCAATTTCTCTATTTATTAAAATGGCTAATTTATATCTACCCCATCTTGCCTCTTAAGGGTATTGTTGAAATATCATATATAATGACTTGTTTCTGTCATAGGCAATATGGCTTATGAAAATGAATTCCAGTAATTTGTGGTCACACTTTAATTTCTCAGGATTAAAAATGCATATATCTTTTGTACCCCAAAGGTGTGACAATGCATATGATTAATAACTGACTGAAAGCTAGTATAATAGTTTGGTAATGGTAAAATCTTACTATATATAAAACCTGAACATTCAGTTAAGAAGAAATCTACAAAGAAAAGATGAATATAAAAATAGAAAATTTGAATAAGTTGAAAATGAGCAAAAACTAAAATAAAAGGAAATAGAGAAAATACATGAATTAAGGCTTACAGAGGTTGATTAATATCTAAAAGAGTCAAATAATGTATTAAAACATGTAAGAGGGGTGGATGTGGCTCAAATGGTCAGGCGTCCGTCTCCCGTATGGAGGGACATGGGTTCGATCTCCGGGATCCCCTGGTAAAAATAAAGAAAAATATAGAAGGCGCATGGGTGCACCATCAGGCCCTGCAAGCAGGTGAGACCCCCAGGCCCCGTGCAAGGGTGCGCTGCCAGGCCCCACCAAGCCATGCAGCAAGATGATGACGTAACAGGAGAGTGACACAGGGGAGAGCCAAGATGAGAAGCGCCAAAAAACAAAACAAAAAACAGGAACTAAGGTGCAAGTGGTAGGACACCTCTCTCCCACATCGGAGGTTCCCAGGATCGAATCCTGGTGAAGACAGGAGGAGAAGGATGAGAAGAGAGGGCAGGAAACAGACACAGAGAATTGCCCAGCGAATGGACACAAAAACAGCAAAAATGGGGGTGGAGGGGGTTAAAAAATGGATAAAAGTAAATAAGTAAATAAATAAATCTTAAAAAAAAAAATGCTAAGTCTATGATAGAGCTATGAGAATAGGAGATGAGTAGGCAGCTCACACAAAAAGAAATACAAATGATAAACAAATGGAGAAATAGTCCACTGTACTAGTCAGAGAAATTCAAATTAATGCAAAATTATACCTTTTAAAATTATGAAATACTTCAGGCATATAAAAAATAGAGTGAATACCATAGTGAATGCTTTATGTACCCATAACCTTGCTTAAGAAATTACATCTGTATACACCCAATGTGAAAAAAATAACAACACAGTACTGATCAAATAATAGTAATGGTAAAATTTTACATTCATTCACCATTGGTGATATTGTAAAATTGCCATAACTGTTTTACAAAAAAATATGTCAGTAGCCTTAAAAATGTTCATACTCTTTTGCCTAGAAGTTATCCTCAAGAACATAATTCATCAGAAGAAAATCTTTTAGACAAAATAGTATTCATTTTAGCATTATCTATAATGATGAGAAATGGTTAAAAATAAGTTTCTATGTAAGTCTAATATTAGAAAGGATTACATAAAATTCAAACTAAGGTGATGCAATTATACAACTTTTTCCTATTTTTATTTTCTAATTTTAAATGAATTTTGGTGTTATGAAAATAATATAAAAATGAAAATAATTATATAGTAGAAAAATGATGTGTACATACATATTAAGATAATTTAGCTTTTAAAAAAAGCAGGTACAAAATAAATCTCACTGTAAATTATGTTTGACCTTGCCTTTTCACAGTGCCATAGTAAATCTTTCTATAATGGATTAATGGTATTTTTTATGTTATTGGGATACAGTTAATCCCTACCTTTTCAGTAGTTATCTTAATATTATTAGAACCTTGAACTTATTATCTAAATATTCTTACATTTAATTTTTCATAATAATCCATCATAAAGTCACTACTTCAAAGTCTTATTAATATTCTATTTTTGGAAGTCATTAAAAGTAGAACCGAAATATATCTTATGTTACAGGTAGGCAAGCGTACTAATGATAAAGTGAAAAGCATTTTTGCCCACATCTGTGGTAATGGCAAAATTTCTCATAACTTCAATTTAAAAAACACTTTCCTTTTTGCCCAAAATGCCATCTTCAAGTTTTACTGAATTCTGATCCTGAGATCCAACACAACATACTAATTTCTACTGAGAGAAGGGATTTGACTAGACCAAGAGATGGTAGAGCCAATCTTAAATATCTTTCTCAAAACTGAAATTTTATATTCATCGGCATTTTTCTGTAACTGTAATTTTTATTTATCCAGTGTTCTCCCAGTCATCTTGATTTCAAACAGTTATTTTGGTTGTTATATACTTTATCTTTAAAATACAAAGTCCTATTGCTTTTCTTTTGATATATTAGTTTTAGCAGTCCTTATTACCTCTCCATTCTTATAATGTTCTAAGCACTAATCTCATCCCAACTACTGCAGAAGCATATTTGTTACTTGATTCTAGGCTTTTCTTACCCTTAACAACTTTATTTTTCTTATTTCTTCTCTCCATTATGTCCTCTCCTAACCTTTCATTATCTAATTGCTGCCCATCCTTCAGCGTATAGTTCATGGATTGTCCACTCAGTTTTTATTGATGTGCCCACAGCATCAGTCAGACAACTATTTATTGAGCACCTGCAATGTGTCAGGCACTATTTTAGGAACTGGAGTTATAGAAATTTTCAAATTCTTAATGCATTTTTTTGTTCTAACCATATATTGCTATCAATTATAATTAAATTGTTTCATTCCATTCTTTTACCTCCTAAATGTTGCAAAATAAATAAATGACTATTTAACATTTCTTTTATATCCTCCTCAGGTTTTACCTTATTGCTATGCATGCTAGAAACTTGTAATAAATACCGTTTATTTTTCCCCTCCGTCTCAGGAGTGGCAGCGCACACAAACAAAGGGTTGTTTCTTCTTAGAAGAGGATGGTGAAATCATTAGTCATCAATACAGAATGCAAATAGCTCAGAGGTCTATAGTTTATGTAACAATTAAGCCATTAAACCTGAGTCAAGTCGAAGGCAAGTTTAAATTTTCTGTATATCTTTTTAAATGTCAATTTGTGCCTTGTTTGAAAGTACTTATATAGTATTTGATAGTCCTGGTTAGTGAAGTAAATAATCTGCTTAAGTAAGAAACATATGGTTACATTTTTAAAAAATAAAGTGTTAGTTTATACATTGACTGTGTAGAATATTATGAAAGGAAAGTAAATATCTTTGTGTATATGTTTAAAACACTTTAATTCATTTTAAAGCAAGAACAAAATGTTACCTGATTTCCTTATAATATAGAAACAACCTTATTTGCTATTTAATCCTGAACTTTTTACATTTTTTTAAATTAATATATTTAAAAGAAGTTCTGTAGGAACATAATTTTGGGTAATATAAAAGTATAAGTATTTATATATTTTTTTTAATTAGAGAAGTTGTGAACTTACAAAACAATCATGCACATATACAGAATTCCCATACAACACTCCTCCACCAACACATTACGTTGTTGTGGAACATTTGTTACAGATATTGAGATTACCACTATGTTCTGTAGCATACATTTGACATATTTTTCCGTACCCCCCTACTATTAACACAGTACTTCTTTGACATTGATGCAAGAATATTATAATATTGCTGTTAACTATAGTCCATAAGTTACATTAATTGAATTTTCCCATGCATCTCCATATTCTTACTGCCTTGTAATAGTGATGTTGAAAGTACAATTATTTTTGAATACTTTCAAACTCCCAAGTCATATGACTTATATATTCCTTGTAAATCTTTGCACTCATGATAGTCTTCCTTTTGTATATAACTGCTAGATAAAATTTAATAATTTCATAGTGTCTAAAACGATTATTAGGTAATTTTTAATCAGTGAAAGATGTCTGTAAAGGGGCTTTCCCTAGATATCCTTTTGATGTTGATTGTTCTAAACTGATCTTTGTTTTTCTTTTATTATGTGTATATTAAACATTTCCTTATTAGAAGATTTCTCAACCACCCCTAATTTCCCCCCATAAAAGTAAATTGTAAAATTTCACTCCATATCTTAAGGGAGTTTGCAACATTCGGTAGTTGATACTTTTAAATGACAAATACCATATTCTTTTTTCCAAGAGAGGACTCAAGTGAGCCCTGAAAATTCAATATAATTGTTAATTCTCTCTATTTTTATGGATAATATTCCTTTATTTTTTTATATAACAAATATTTACTGAGGACTTATTATGTGCCAAGCATCATTTTAGGTGTTTAGGATATATCGGAGTAAAAAAGACAAAAATCTGTGCCTTTGTGAGGTTTACATTATAATGGGGGAAAACAGTAAATAATAAACATAATAAATAATAAATGACATGGTATGTTAGAAGGTGATATGTGCTACGGGAATAAACAGGGTAAGGGGGATTGTGAATGCTGAGGGAATATGGGTTTCCATTTAAATGAATTGGATAATGAATTTGAAAGAGGTATTTCAATTATCAATTGCTATTAACAAACTACCCCATAATTCAGTGACTTAATACAAACAGCTAATCACTCACAAGTTTGTGGGTCAGATGAACAGTTCTGGTCTGAGCCAGGCTTGGCTTTTCATTGTGGGGCTTACTCATGCATCTGTAGTTGTAGGTTACGTGGTAGCTGGTTTTGCTGATCTTGGCTGAGCTCTTTTATTTTGGAGTATCAGCTGGAATCTGATTCTCTAACCTGGACTCATTCTTTTGAAATGACGGGGATCTGAGAAAGAAAGAAAGCAGATACACAATAGGACCTCCTAAGGTCTATGCTCAGATTGGCACAAGGTCACTCCTGTTAAACTCAATTATTCATAGCAAGTGATAAGGCAAGTCCAAATTCACAATGGGGTTGAGAAATAATCTGGGAAATAGACAATCTCTTTATAGAAGGAGCTGCAATTCCTTGAGGGAAAGAAACGACTAGCTTCTTTTTTAGATAGGAAAGTTTCCTTAGTTTAAGGTGTTTGGGTTTTTTGTTTATAGGAAAACCATCCTCTTGGTTATCGGTCGATACTACCTTGTACATTCTTAAGGAAAACGAGAGTCAAGCAAATCTCCAGCTCGTGTGTTTTACAGAACTGAGAAATAGAGAAGTATGTATTTTGCTTTTCTAATGTTTAATTTTAAAATAGAGTATGAACTCAAATTTGAGGAAAATACTTTTTCTATGATCTTTTATTTTGTTCAACTTTTGTGTCTTCCTTTCTAATTAACATATATACAGTACCTAAATGCTATGCATATTGTAGGTTTTATTAATTGTAAATTAATTAATTTATTTAATGAGAGTTGTTAAGAATTAAGGATTAATTGGCAATCTTGGCTTCATAATTTATAAGTTGTGTGACATTGGGAAAATTCCTATAACTTCTTAGTACTTCCTTTACAAAATGCCCCAATGCCTCACATGTAAACATTTTTTATTATGCTTCATAAAAATGATTGATGTCAGTGGATGTTTTCCCCCCTAAATGCAAATAATTCAAGACTTTGGAAAAGTTGCTTCAGATGTTTTTCTTAGTTATATTACTACTGCAAAAAGAAAAACTTCAAGATTACTAACCTCAGGCTTGACTCATAATATAGGGTTCAAAAATAGATTGATATGAAGAACTGCTTTTAAATGATTTTATAGGTTGCCCATGGGGTTGTTCTGATCTTTTCTAATTATATATTTACTCAGAGGCCAGATATGTGAGGTAGATACATAAATGTGGCTATTTATTTTATGAGGACTACAAAATGCATCTGCTACACAACAGGAATAATACTATTCAAGGGCTTACTGCAGTATCATATTTAATCTTTATATAGGTCCAACGACAGACAAACATTTCCCTGATGGAATGTTATATAAAAGTCTTTATTGTAGGCTTCCTAACAGACAAGAATAGTTACAGGCAAGAAGCAAATAAAATGACAGAAGTTAATGTTTTGACTAAACTCTTCTCCAGAACTGACTACAAAGTTAAGTTCAAGATAAAGCATTGACTAAAACAATAGCTTTTCCCATTTTGTTTTGTGTAAAATGACTTTCTTATGAGATTGCATGTGTAAAAATGTTAGTCCATAGCAAGCCTGTAATAAAGTTTGAATGCATTTCTCTTTACTTCTTTACTATATAGGCTTCTGTTTCTCTGTAATATGTCATATTTACAAAGGTTTTATTTTTATTTTTAGTTTCACAATTATTTTTTTAAAGAAGAGCTTTGTGCTCATGAAGTATTTTCCACTTGCCATCCCAGTGGCAATTCAAATTATATGTGGAAATAAGGGGGTTCATAGGATAACATATATTAGGAAACACGCCTGCATATCAGTCTACATCTGGCCTGTCTAAAAGATTATGGTTTCTAGAGAGTGGATTTGGTCAATCCTCACTTTTCAAAATGACTCTTAAATATATTGAATTTATTCTTGTATCAAAATAGAATGTGGTAACTGTAGGATGACTGTGGTTTCTCTGATTTAGCAGGACAAATATAGGGCTGAACCCAGAATTCAGAGGAGCAAATTTATTTTGTATATGAGTATCCAGGATGACCTAAAATGTACCTGCATTTTGAAAGGAATTTTTAGACACCATACTAGACAGGATTCCCTCAGGCTATTCCAAGCTGAAGGGAAAATGCCTGTTTGCTTAGTTGTTATTGTACACTACTAGAAATGCTTAGATTTAATATGTTTGGTAGAGACAGCCCCTAGGTTTTATACAAAGCCCTTTTGCTCCAGAAAGCTCCAAGCAGGTCCATAGAGAGATACCATTTTGCTTTCCTTTATAGAACAGGAGAGTAAAATGTTTTCTTATATAAATTTCCTAGCACTCATTTTGTATATCCAACATTTGATAGAAAACAGAATTTATAAGCTAGGTATATCTGGGATTCTGCCATCTTGTTTTATGGTCCATATTACATAAATAACAGTGAAGTTGGAAGCGGGTGTGGCTCAATCGGTAGAGCTCCCGTTTACCATGTGGGAGGCCCCGGGTTCGCTTCCCAGGGCCCCCCTGTGAGGGCAGACCAGCCGTGCGGCGCGGTGGGCTGATGCAGCAAGACCTCACAGCAAGGGGAGATGAGCAGACACAGAAAAAACACACAGCAGACACAAGCAGCAAGGGGGGGCATAAATAAATAAATAAATAAATCTTAAAAAAATAAATAAATAACAGTGAAGTTCCAGTGCTTTTGTCCACAAAATTGGGCTCTTACAAATGTGGTTAATTCATACAAACAGTGAAGTCTTTTAAAATATACTGAATTTTTATTTTGTGTCATTGAAATCTGATTTACAAATTATATATTTATATATGAATCAATTAGGATTCAGTTACCTGGAAAATTATTACTTTTTTAAAGGAGCTCAATATTTGCATAAAAATCTCCCTAAAATCTCTCTCTTTACTTCTTATTGAAGACTTTGCTTCACAAACATTTTTGAAGAGTATTGGGGAAGATTTAGGAGATATTTAGTTTCATACCTCTTTTAGTATTAGGCATTTGTTTTAAAAATATGTAAAGAACTTTATCAATAAGAATTTAAAGCTTGTGAAATATTGATAGATCCATAATAGAATTGCTGACAATGGATAAAATATTATTTCTAATGCTTCTCTTTCAGATGAAAGATTGAGTCACTAAGACTCATGGTTTTTTGTTTGTTTATTTTATTTTGAGAAAAGGTGTTTGGGTGGACTGGTGAACTAGGACCTGGAATTTACTGGTTAATTCCTTCCACAACTGGCTGTAAACTAAAGAAAGAAGTAAAACCAATAACGGAAGAAACCCAACTTGTATACAGAGATGAAACAGGGGAATTATTTCTTACAAAGGAATTTAGGTATGGTTTGTTTACTAAGATTAGAACTATAACATCTAAACTGGATATATATCAGGAACCTGTCTTCCCCTCTTCCTTTTGGTCAACCTCCACTACCATTCCCAGATACTAATTCAATAACTTGACTCATTTACTAGACATCTGAAAGTGACCTTCTATTCATGGGCCTGAATTTCTCATTTCTGGGTTCTACACATCTGGCATGTCCACTTTGGTCACACATCTAATAATTTCTCCCCCACTAGTCACTGCCTTTGAGTGATCCTACTAGTGGCACTAGCAATTTAGAGAACTGTAAAAGAAAAATGAAATCCAAAATCTTAGGTAGTTCTCCTATATTAATACATTTAGATTTAGCTGGAGGTAGAGAGGAAGAAGAAAGTAGACTAGAGAAGGGAAAAAGAAGAGACTTTACTGGTCATAGTGTTCCTATAATATGTTGAGATACTATGTTTGCATTAGAAGCTGCTTTATCTCACATAAAACTAGCCTGAACCAAAAAAAAGTATTTGGAGACATTAACTTTATAGTTCATAAAATTTGTTTATCTTTGTTATTACTTCCTTTTGGAAGTTATCCTCATAGAAACCTTCTTTAGTCTAGTTGCCTTAGACACAAGAAATAATTTGACATTTTTATAATTGTAGGTCAACTTTATCAGATATATTTGAAGTAATTGATTTAGATGGAAATGGTCTTCTTAGCCTTGAAGAATATAATTTTTTTGAATTGAGAACAAGTGGTGAGAAATGTGATGAAGATGCTTGGGCTGTCTGTAGAGGTAAGCATTTTTCTTTTCCTTAATGGATATATTAAAATGTCAATGTACTGCCTCTTCCTCCCTAAGAAGTAAGATGCTAAACTTCTTCTCCGTTGATTATCATTATAGCATTTAGGGCAATAGGCTAAAATGTTTGAAAACAAACATTTATTGTCCTTAAATTGATAGTTGGTATAGCACTTAAATGAAAAGAAAATATGAATTAATCATAATTTCAATCTTCAACCTATGCACTTTGAGATTTAGGAGTTCTGTGTGGTTTGTCCTAGTCCTGATATCACTGAAACTAAAGTGGTCAAGAGCCACAGACTGGCCAAAATAGGGCAGCAAAAAGCTAATACACTGGAGTTTTCCTAAAAAATTAATAAAAGTTTTCTAGGCAGTTGTTTATGCAGCTTAAGAATTCTTTAATATTTGTTATATTTGAGTTGAGAAAGTCTGTCCATGGAGGTATGAAAGCCAAAAATACCAAATGGGCAAAGAAAATCGCTGATGATGAGGCAAAGTTGTCGCTTAGAAAAATTCTGGGAAGAGGATGAGGCTTGTGTATTTAAGCCAAAGAGAAAACCAGAAAGCTATAGCCAACTATAGATCACAGAACAAGAAGTATTTAGAGGCCAGAATACAGTCAGGAGAGTGAAGAGCTCATATGTAGTATGCTGTCATCGTGGTAGTAATATATACGAAAGAGATGTTATCTCAAACAGTATCCATTTCCCTTGGTTATATTACAGATGGGAGCTGGAAAATAAAATCTTTCTTGTTGTACGACAGTTCAAGAGAGTAGAATTCATAATAAATAGCAGTTTTTAATCTCTTATGGATAAATTCAGGAATTATACGTGTCTAGCCATTTCAAAATTAATTTAGTTTTTTTCAAAAATAATATTAAATGGGCATACTTAGATTTGCTTGGCATAATGTGAATTCATAGACTCCAAAGTGTTCCCCATTATCTAACAGTCTTTCTGGGACTAGGGGACAATTCAGTTAAAATGAGAGGAATTAGACATACAGTAGTCTCCTTAAATCTGGCACCATCCGGTAGCTATTCTGGATTTACATCAGATTCAGCCAGGTTTTGCTGGGTTTATGCAGCAAATATATATGAAGCATTTTAATGTTTTGAGACTTTATAGCAATCTATACTCTAAATGAGCAGACAGATTGGAATTTGTCCAGAAAAATTAAAATTTGCTCTAATTTTGGAATATATTGACACTATAACTTGAAAAAACTAAATTGTGTGCTGTGACTGTGCCTATGCTGAATTTAGAAGATTCTCTCTCAAGCATATTTTGAGTGGTTCTTATTCCACTTTTAGACTACTTGCAAGTTCATAAGGCCTCCTTTAAAATAAGAATTTATTAATAATATATAATAAATATTAAATGAATTTTAAATTATTTTAAAAAGAAATTTTGGTTGTTTTAATAGAGAATTTTGATACAAAGAAGAATGAACTAACAAGACAGGGATTTATGGATCTGAACCTAATGGAAGCCAATGATCGAGAAGGAGATCCTAGTGACCTTTGGGTAACTCTAAATTCGATGGGTTACAATAAAGCTCTGGAGTTAACAGAGGTAAAATAATCTTAAATTTTTGCCAGCGGGCTTATTTACATAATACTTTACCCATATACATTTTCCTGACACATGACTTTTGAAGAAGCACTCAAATCCTTCAGTATATGAATGAGTCGTAGGTACTGCTGTATGTTTCTGCTACTTTATGGAAGTTCCTTTACTTACTTGAAATTCAGTTACTGCCAACATTTAAGTAATTCAAGGACAGAAATGTTTGAACATTTGATATGTAGGAAAAAATTGGTAATTAAAAAAATTATACTCTTTAATAGAGGATTGCTTATTTGAGTTGCTGAAGTCTCAAATAATCTCTTCTATAGGGCCACTCTTTGTCTTAAACAAATAAAGGCTCTCAGAATAAGGAGAATGAGTCTGTATGAAAACTTGGAATTCTGTCCTTTTTACAAAAGGTACTTCTGGGGTTATTATTTGTATAACATTTGGAATGGTACCTGGCTCATAGAAAGCACTATGTATGCGTTAGCTATCATTATTATTAACAGGATAGGTATAGAAGTTGAATAAGACTTGCAATCAGCCAGAGGGGTAATAAAAATTAGACCTTAGTTTGAATTTCTATGTTTCTGCTTAAGGTTTAAAATTTAGAACTTAAAGAGTTTCTGCTTCAGGCCACACATTATATAAGAATAAACATGTTTATACTCTTTAAAATTTAAAATAGTATCTGACCTTTTTCATAAATGAATCAATTTAAGAATAACAGTTGGATATATTGAAAATTGTTTTAATTCTTAGTTTGTCATTCAAAATCCTTCATAACTATTTTTTTAGTTTTCTATGTTTTTTATTGCCATTTTTAGTAATAGGAGGTGAATAATTACAGCAACTTTTTACATTTTACTTCAACCTAACATTCAGTGAGTCCCACATTTTAGCCATGGTGCAAAATCAGTATCTACTCTATGAAATAACATTGATCTGTTTACACATGCTTCCACTTAATAGAGAAATTAGTTAAGAGCAATTTAAGGCATGTTATAGCATTTATTCATGTCATTGACCTTTGAAACCATAAGCAAAAGGATATCTAAGGCAAAAATGTAATTATTTAATTTAAATTTTATTTATTTATTGAATAGGTAATAGTCAATATATTAATTAATTTAGTTACATTATTTAAAATTCAAAAGTTAAAAAAATATAAACAGTGAAAAGTGTTTGTCAAAGGATGATGAAACCACCAATCAAAAATTGAAATAAGACACAGCTGAATTTATTGCTTACTAAAGTGAGAGAGAGCTATGCTGGTCAGATAGTTCCTTCAAGCAGAGCAGAATCCTCATATGTGGTTTAGGGGAAGAATGGAATTTAGGTATTGACTGAGTTTTAGAGGCAAAAATTGCTTTACAGCACCTGAGAAAGCATGATTACTTGAGTGACACTTGTTTGGTTGGCCCTGGGAAGTACATCTAGTAAAGTGAGTCTGGCCCTGATTGCCTGACTTTCAGGAAGTGAGGAGCTAACTGGTTGGTGTACAAAAGTGTTTTCATTGAGGTGAATTGTTGCTGATTGATTGAACAGGTTTAAAACTAGTTCTGGTGGCTACTTGTTACCATAACATCAGAATAATCAGTCTTTTTGTAAATTTGTGGGAACTTTTCTTTTCTGTGTATCCCCATTTGGTTTTCATTCAGCTAAAGCTATAGGAGAGACCATCAGAGATTCACTTAACCACTGTTGTTGATAATCTTTGAAGAAGAGGTTTAATTTGTGGAGATCTGATTTTCAGTTTGTGCATTGATCAGTATGATTCATCCTGTTTATCTTTGAATCATGTTGAATCATTTGTTGGGACAATAACTATGCAGAAGCATTTTAAGAATGGACAACAGATATTAAAAAAAAAAAAAAACAACTCTGAGACAAGTATAACGAAGTATTATAAGAAGGGTAGAGGGCACTCTGAAATTATGATTCAAGATTTTCCAGGTCTGGCCAAAAAATAAAAAAGTCCCAAGGATTCCCTGAGTCTACTTTGGGTAGCCTTTTGTAGTTACCTCTTTTTGCTTAGTTGCAGATTGTTCTTCTTATAGTCTTAATCCAGTTACAACAGGAAGTATTAGCAGTGGTGCAGATTTCCCCCTGGTCAGTCAAAAGAAAATCCAAGACTTTTCTGTTTTCCATAACTTCTTGGGTTAAATAATTTAAAATGGTTTATTATGCCCCAGGGCTTAAACTGTATCGTTTACTATGTCAACCAGTTTGAGAGAACAATTTTTTTGATGACCATCTGGAGTTGTATAACTCCTATGGATGGGATCACTATATTCAGGAGTCTTTTTCCAGTAAGAGTTTTATTCCTTTGGAATGTATGTAAGGAAATATAGGCCATTGAGGGTGTTGGGAAATCATACCCTTGAAATATATTAATAGCCATACAGAATAATTAACTTTGGTTCTGATTGGCATTAAAGTGGCTGATTTCCACGTAGGAGCTGCTCAAGAGATAAAATCATCCTTAGTGGAACTGTAGGTCTATTGTTCTGGGTGTTGTGACAAGCATTTTGCATTTCTCCTAGTGCAAGGACATTTTTCTTAAAGCCAATATTAGGCAATTCATTATTACTAATAAATTGTAATGATAACCCATGTCAGAAGTATATACCCCTAAGCCAGTACAGAAGAAAGCTATGAATATACAAGAGTATGCAAAGGAGAGTGTAAGATAGATTTAGAAGAATCTTGTTGCAGTGGTCTTGGAAAGAATTTGTCTGCTTCACATGGTTGTGTGTTTGTTGCAAGGTTCTTGGGTTAGTAGCAGTCATTTCTGTGGACTGTCTGCATCCTGCTTTTGGAGGTTCTCTGGAGAATCTCATTTTAAGATCTCTAAAGGTACCTTTCCAATTCTGTTAAGGCCCTTTTCATTTTTCCAGTGGTTTGGGAGGGATAAAGACAAAAATGTTTTTCAGTAAGGAGCAAAGCCTTACATAATCCAAATCCATGAATAATTGTTCCAGTTAAAATGTATCTTCTCTCAGTGGATCAACAAGTTGGAATGTTGATCAGAATAATTAACTTTGGTTCTGATTGGCATTAAAGTGGCTGATTTCCACGTAGGAGCTGCTCAAGAGATAAAATCATCCTTAGTGGAACTGTAGGTCTATTGTTCTGGGTGTTGTTTGCATTTTCATGCAAAATGAAAAGCATTTTGCATTTCTCCTAGTGCAAGGACATTTTTCTTAAAGCCAATATTAGGCAATTCATTATTACTAATAAATTGTAATGATAACCCATGTCAGAAGTATATACCCCTAAGCCAGTACAGAAGAAAGCTATGAATATACAAGAGTATGCAAAGGAGAGTGACCATTATTATAATTATTCTGACCATTTTAATGGTTGTGGCTTTTCAACAGGGAAATGTTTTAATCCATCCTGAAACTAAATGTACTTGTTATTAGTTCAAATTCATAAACCATTAAGGGAGGCAAATGTATGAAATCAATTAGGAAATGCTCATAGGGTTTTTTAGAGCAAGTTCTCAGTCCATGGCCTTTACAATTTTTCCAGGTTAATTTAATTAGACATAAAGCACAAACTGGCCACATCCTTTATTACCCTAGAAAAGTTTTTCCTCAAAGTTTAATATTATGGCCAATTGGTCACTATTGGAATGAGTCATTTCATGGGTGGTTTTATCTGTAGAGTCTAGATAGCTGTCCCAGTTTTGTCAGATCTTACTCTCATGGTTCTTACAACCTGATCATTTCCAGTCTTTCTTTACAGAATTTAGCAGGCCAGGTTTTATGTTTCCACAGCAGAATCGGAACTTCTTCATGGATTTCTAAAAACTTGTGTTGTTATTTTATATAAGGTCCTCATATATACATAAGGACTTTAGTCAAAGCCATCTGTTTAACAAATGATCTGTTAAAATATTTCAATATTATTTCCAAAGTGTTTCTATAGTATTTTTTTAGATTTATTTATTTTTAAAATTTATCCCTCCCATCCCCTAGATGGTTCTCTCGTCTGTCTGCTCAGTGTTTGCTCACCTTCTCCAGGAAGCACTGGGAACCAAACCCGGGACCTCCCACATGAGAGGCGAGTGCCCTATGGCCTGAGCTGCATTCGCCCCCCATGGACTGTAGCGTCTGCTGGCTTGTGGCATCTGCTCATTTAAGTGTCTGCTCATTGCAGCTGTGCGGCATCTAGCTTGTTGCGGCAGGTGCGGTGTCTAGCTCGTTGTGGTGGGTGTGGCATCTGCTCGTCTTCTTTAGGAGGTACTGGGAGCTGACCCGGGACCTCCCACGTGGTAGGTGGATGCCCGACTGGTTGAGCCACATCTACTTCCCGCTATGGTACTTGAGTATTTTTACAAGGAGCGGGTGTAGCTCAGTGGTTGAGTGCCTGCTTCCCATGTACAAGGTCCTGGGTTCAATCATCCTAAAAAAAAATTTTAAAGTATTTTTTACAGTATCTATATTATCTTATACTAGATTCTATAGTACTTTTTAATTTTGTCCCTACCTTTGTGATAATAGTAATTTTAGGTATCAAATAATGTATTTATTGTTCATTTTTAGAAGGATACCTGAGAAAGTTTAAAATAAACCCTCTTTTTCCCTATATCATTTTTTTCATGTAAGAACATTCACATATTTGTATTATTAACACATTCATCATCCACAACAGGGTTCACTATGTTAAACGGTCCCATGTTTTATCCTCTAGCTTTCCTTCTAGTGACATACACAACCTCAAACTTCCCCTTTCAACCACAATCATACACACATTTCAGCTTTATTAATTATACTCATGATAATGTGCTACCATCGCCTCTGTCCTTTTCCAAACATTTACAATCAACCTTATTAAAAATTCTGCATAAATTAAGCATCAGCTCCCTGTTCTCTATTGTTATTCCACCTTCCAGTAACCTATATTCTAGATATTAATACCATGAGTTTGCTCATTTTACTTAGTTCATATTAGTGAGATCATACAATATTTGTCTTTTTGTGTCTGGCTTATTTCACTCAACATAATGTCCTCAAGGTTCATCCATGTTGTTGCATTCATCAAGACTATATTTCTTCTTACAGCTGGATAATATTCCATTGTATATATATACCACATTTTATTTATCTACTCTTCTATTGATAGACATTTGGGTTGCTTCCATCTTTTGGCAATTGTGAATAATGCAACTACAAACATCATTGTGCAAATGTTTGTTCATATCCCTGCTTTCAGTTCTTCTGAGTATAGACCTAGCAGTGGGATTGCACGATGATATGGCAGTTCTATGCTTAGCTTCCTGAGGAACCGCCAAACTATCTTCCACAGCAGCTGAACCATTCTACATCCCTACCAGCAGTGAATGTGTTCTTCTTTCTCCGCATCCTCTCTAACACTTATAGTTTTCTGGTTTTTTTTTTAATAGTTGTCATTCTAGTAAGTGTGAAATGATATCTCATTGTGCTTTTAATTTGCATTTCCCTAGTGATGTTGAGCATCTTTTCATGTGCTTTGTAGTCATTTGTATTTCTTCTTTGGAAAAATATCTATTCAAATCATTTGGCCATTTTTTAATTGGGTTGTTTGGCTTTTTATTGTTGAGTTGTAGAATTTCATTATAAGTTCTGGATATTAAGGCCTTATCAGATATGTGGTTTCCAAATATTTTCTCCCATTGAGTAGGCTGCCTTTTCACCTTCTTTACAAAGTCCTTTGAAGCACAAAAGTATTCCATTTTTGGGAGGCCCCATTTATCTATTTTCTCTTTTGTTCTTTGTACGTTGGTTGAAAAGCCTAAGAAACCTTCTACCACAAGAGTTTTAAGGTCCTTCCCTATGTTTTCTTCTAGGAGTTTTATAGTCCTGGCTCTTATATTTAGGTCTTTGATCCATTTTGAGTTAATTTTTTATAAGGTGTGAGATAGGGGTCTTCTTTCATTCTTTTGGATATGGATATCCAGTTCTCCCAGCATCATTTGTTGAAGAGACTGTTCTGTGCCAGTTGAGTGGATTTGGCAGCCTTGTCAAAAATCAATTGATCATAGATGTGAGGGTCTGTTTCTGAACTCTCAATTCAATTCCATTTTTCAGTATGCCTGTCTTTATATCAGTACCACGCTGTTTTGACTACTGTAACTTTGTAATATGCTTTAAAGTCAGGAAGTGTGAGTCCTCCAAATTCATTTCTCTTTTTCAAGATATCTTTGGCTGTTTGGGACCCTTTACCCTTCCAAATAAATTTGGTAATTGACTTTTCTTTTTCTGCAAAGTAGGCTCTTAGAGGTTTGATTGGGATTGTGTTGAATCTGTAAATCAGTTTGGGGAGAATTGACATCTTAACGATATTTAGTCTTCCAGTCCATGAACATGAAATGTCCTTCCATTTATTTAGGTTTTCTATTTTTTTTAGCAAGGTTTTGTAGTTCTCTGAGTACAGGTCCTTTATATCCTTGGTTAAATTTATTCCTAGATATTTGATTCTTTTAGTTGCTGTTGTAAATGGAATTTTTTCTTGATTTCCTTCTCAGCTTGCTCATTACTAGTGTATAGAAATACTGTTTTTTGCATGTTGATCTTGTATCCTGCCACTTTGCTGAATTTATTTATTAGCTCTAAATGAATAGAGCTAATAAATGTTGATTTTTCATGACTTTCTAAATATGGTGTCATGTCATCTGCAAATAGTGACAGTGTTACTTCTTCCTTAACAATTTGCATGCCTTTTATTTCTTTTTCTTGCCTAATTACTTTTTTTTAAAGACTTATTTCATTTATTTACTTCCCCCCTCATTGTTTTGTGCTTGCTGTCTGCTCTCTGTGTCCATTTGCTGTGTGCTCTCTGTGTCTGCTCATCTTCTCTTTAGGAGGCACCGGGAACCGAATCTGGGACCTCCCATGTGGGTGAGAGGCACTCAATCACTTGAGCCACCTCAGCTCCCTGCTTTGTTGTGTCTCTCATTGTCTTTCTTCTTCATGTGTCCTTCTTGTGTCATCTTCTTGCATCAGCTCTCTGCACGTGCCCATCATGCCAGCTCGCTGTCTTGCTTGTTTCTCCAGGAGGCACTGGGTACCGAATCCGGGACCTCCCATGTGGTAGGCAGGAGCTCAATCGCTTGAGCCACATCTGCTTCCCCCTAATTACTTTAGCTGGAACTTCTAGCACAGTGTTGAATAACAGTGGTGACAGTGGGTGTACTTGTCTTGTTCCTGATCTCTGACGGAACACTTTCAGCCTTTCACCATTAAATACGATGTTATCTATGGGTTTTTATTATATGCCTTTTTATCATGTTAAGGAAATTTCCTTCTATTTCTAGTGTTCTAAGTGTTTTTATCAAGAAAGCATGCTGGATTTGGTCAAATGCCTTTTCTGCATCAATTGAGATCATCATGTGATTTTTTGCCTTTGATTTATTAAAGTGGTTTATTACATTAATTGATTTTCTTGTGTTGAACCACCCTTGCATACCTGGGATAAAACCCACTTCATCGTGGTATGTAATTCTTTTAATGTTGGATTCGATTTGTAAGTATTTTGTTGAGGATTTTTGCATGTATACTCGTTAGAGATATTGGTATGTAATTTTCTCTTCTTGTACTATCTTATCTCACTTTGGTATTAGAGTGATATTGGCCTCATAAAATGAGTTAGGCAGTGCTCTCTCCTCTTCAGCTTTTCAGAAGAGTTTGAGCAGGATTGGTATTAATTCTTCCTGGAATGATTAGTAGAATTTACCTGTGTAGTTGTCTGGTCTTGTACTTATATTTGTTGGGAGGTTTTTGATGTTTTATTCAATCTCTTGTGATTGGTTTGTTGAGGTCTTCTATTTCTTCTAGAGTCGCCGTAGGTTGTTCATTTGTTTATTGGAAATGGTCCATTTCATCTAAATTGTCTAATTTGTTGGCATACAGTTGTTCATAAAACAGGAACAGGGTTCAGCTGTGTAAAACAACTCCTGATGCCCACTAGTGAAGCTGGCCTTGCTCTTTCTCTTTTCTTTGTGAGTACACATCTTTCCTTCAGAACCTGTGTGAGTCATGTTTTAGCTGGCAATCCTGATACCTGCAAACCATGGAGTGAGTTGGAACCCTAGGACTGTTGTTCCTGATGGCTTTGCTACCCTCTGTGGGTTGGGGGTAACAGATTCCTCTCTTTCTTACAAATGGTTTGGCACAGCGAGGAGGGTGCCAACATCCCAACAAATATTGTCAGGATTTGGTATTAATTGGAGAATCCAAAAGGTCTGTTCTGGACATGGATACTTCTTGATTTACAGAATCACAATGAAGATATTTTCCTCATTTAGTAAGGGTGATAAATTTGTTGGATTGATAGTGTTACAGTAGCAGATGGTAATACAAGAAGAAGAAAGTAACAATTCATAATTAGTCAACTAGTTGGGTTTTATACTAGCAACACGGATTTATACATGTATAAATGTATAAATTTAAAAGACTCCTATAAGATCTGAAGGTGTTTTGACTGATTTAGTTTATGCTTGTAATTGCTCTAAGGAATGAGGCTAACCTTTGGCCATTAAATTAAAGGATAGGCTTGAACAGGCAATGGTTCTTTATGTCAGGTTATTGAGTTAATATACCTAGAGCATGGCCTAATGTTTCCATGTTTGCAAAAATAAAAAGGTTTTGTGATGATCTAGGAAAAATCAATCTGAAATCTTGAAATTTTATGAGCTCTGTTCCAATTGATTTGAATGTCTGTGATGTCTTTTGCCCACAGGGACTCTGGAACCATGGCTACTTTGGTAATTTTTTGAATCACATATAATATATGTAATACAATGTCTAGATGAGTTTTAAAATTTGATCTTGTGTAGTAACTCAAGTAAATCTTGTCTGGAAATGTAAATCTACTTATTAAATTGGTAGGAATTATGTCACAAAGAATAACCAAAGTATCAGTTACAGGTTAGGCCTTGGGAAAGGATTTAAGATTGTTGGAAATCTTACTTGAGTGGTTTTTGAAAACCAAGACAAATAAAGTTCATTTGTTTTCAACTTTCCACAGCTGCTTATACACTCTCAGTCTTTTATTATTATTTTTACCCTCTACAATCTAGCACAACCAGTAATTTTTTGCTTTATTTTTTATTATTTTTAATTAAATTCCCTAATTCAGATTTTAGAATTGTACATTATACATTCCCTATATCATTACTTTTTTATTGCTCTTGCTATAAGAGGTCCCTATATCACCATAACTTAATAGTTGCTCTTTTACTGAATGTTGGTAAGCAAAATGTATGTCTAGTTTTCCTTTTTGGTCTTCCCTTCTTTCTTTTTTTATAAAGAGTTTCATGGTATAAATTCCTTTCAGAAATCAGAACGGGGAAATTTTTATTTCATTTTTTTAGATTTTGAGAGCTACATGACACTCTTTCACTTTTTTTCTTGGCTAACTGGTAGCTGAGAGCTAATTTTGTGCTAAATTTAAGTAGTATCTCATAACTTCGGTTTTATTATTATTTTCCCTATCCTTCCTTATTAATGATTTTACAATGAACAATTCACAGTTAATAGTTTACTTTCTTATTGTATGCTTCCTATATTAACTTAATAGGATAAAGAAAATAAGTAAATAAAAATCAAGCCTATGAATAAAGGAAATAATAAAGCTGTGAGGTAGCTTTCTCAAAGTAGATGAGATCAGATTTTATTTTTAAAATTTTTAGAGAACATGTCTTTAACATGTATCTTTTAATTTTCCTTTCAGTGAATCCTTAAATATTGATTCTCTTAGGTAGAATAAAATTGATACCAAGGGGAGCAGATGTAGCTCAAGTGGTTGAGCACCTGCTTACCATGTACAAGGTCCTGGGTTCGATCCCCAGTACTTCCTAAAAGCAAACAAAAGAAAAAAACAGCTCTCACTGGGAAGCAAATGTAGCTCTGTAATTGAGCCCCTGCTTCCCATGTATGAGGTCCTGGGTTCAATCCCTGGATACCTCCTAAAAAACAAACACTAAAAAAAAAACAACCTGATACCAGGACTTAAAAAATGACAAAATATTGCCAGAATCTTTATTCAGTACTGAAAAAAATAAATCAAACCTTTAAAAATAACACAATCATTATCATAATTATTACAAATCTTTCCTTTTTGTATCTGCATTTTAAAATATTGTCACACATATCCCCTTATTATAGATTTCCAACATCCCTTGGTAGAATATATACTATTTATTTCCACTTCTCAGTGAAGAAAGCCTCATAGAAGTGACTCTTTTCAGGTCATATAGTAAGTAAATGGCAAAATTGCAGTTGCAAACCCAGGTCTTCTGCTTTCTAGCCCAATGATTTTTCATTCTTAATAGTCTCTTAAAAAGATGACTTTATTATTACCAAGGTTAGAGTGTATTAAAACATCTTCAATTTTTTTTTTTAGATAAAAAGTTCTGTTGATGTTCTACTAAATTAAGACTTTTACCTTTTGTCCCCCAAGTAAAAAGATGGCCATCAATATGTGTGAATCCATTTATTTATTCAATAAGTATTTACTGAATGCCTGTAAATGTAGGCCTGTAAGAGGCACTGAGCATACAATGATGAATAAAATAGTCAAAAGTCCTGCCCTCAAAGAATTTACATTCCTTGAAGGAGAATGATTTTTAAAATAATTAAATGGGAAATAAGTATTTCAAAAGTGTTTTAGAAAAAAAATAAAGCTGGAAGCTGAAATAGAGAACAGTGGGGGGTAATGGAGATTAGGAGGCCAGAGGAAGTTTCTCTGTAGAGGTGACTGGTAAGCTTTAACCTGAAAGAAGAGGTGGTAGCCATGTGAAAAGATGTGAGAAGAGTCTTCAAAGAAGAGCCAACACTACATATTCAAGCAGGCTAGTAAAATAGGGAATCAATAAGCGGACCTGGAACCTGGCAAAAAGTCCACGTGGACATCAATACCCCCAAGATAGCTGCTGGAAGACCCGCATGAGAGTCTCCCATTCGGAATGAGATTTCCTCCGGAAGCCGGGAAGAGCCCCGGATATTCTCCAGGGACCTTATCATTGGGCCTCCTGGGAGATTAATGGGTGGGTTAATCAATCAAAACAGCAAACAGCTGGGTCTCCTCCCATATCATTAGCAAAGGGGCAGAATAATTAATGGTTTAAAAAGCAAGCGGGAAGCCAAATCAGTCTTCTTCTTGCCTTCACCCTGGTTCCTGCTTTCCTTACCCGGCTCTTGCCGTTTTTCCCTTGCCATGATGGCCACACAAGTAAAACCTGGAGATTTTTAATCTATAATGGACAATTGCAGTCTGTAAATCAGCCCACTTTATCACTATTCAGCCCCTTTCTCTCTCTGGGACCCATGATCTTTTATTTTCTCCCATTTCTCTTCCCTCCATACCTTAATAAATTACTGGCCTAATCAACATAGCTTGCTCTCAAAATTCATTTCTTGTAGCTTCGTCAAGAACCTGGACAAAATCCAGTAACAATATGAAGTCTCTGACATAGGAAGGAGTTTCATCTTTTTTTCATAGGATCTGCATATCAATCTAGCTAGAGCATAGTGAGGCAGGGGACTTGGTTTGGGTAGAATGGCAAACGCTAAAGTATGCAGCACCTTGTAGGGTATGGTAAAGACTAAAAAGGTAGTTAATAGAACCATCCATTTCCAAATGCTGAAAATCTTTTTAGGTCTCAGATTTAAAAGGTATTTTTACACTACCTTTGAATTGTGAATTTATTTTTCTACATTTTGTTCTTTTCAGTGCTCTGTATACCCTCATTAAGTTTCAGTTGTTAACATAATTATGCTCTTTAAAGCCCTTTGATGAATTCTTTCTGTCGCCTTAAAGTTAGAAAAGAAAATTAAATATCCAGCATTAGTTAGCTTTGATCCAAATGGGTGTGTGTACTATGGCTTAAAGGAGGTATTATTGACTTGCTTGAAGCTTTAGTTTTCTTCCCTTTTCTATGAACATTATCAGTTAATTCACTGCCAAAATCTCAGAATTATGTGGTTTTTATCGCTCGATCATAGTACTAAAATTTTCCTCTAAAATTTTATCAGAAGGACAAACTAGAAGAGGCAGAGCTTCTTAAATCATATGATAAACATATTAATAAAATTTGTTTTAAATTCTGTCAAAGGCTAAAACAGGGTTTGCTTTTTCTTCCATTACAGGCGTGCCCATTTGTCATAGATATCTATGCAGAAAAATGCAAGACAAGAATTAAAGCTGTCCATATGGAGGCAGGCAGTGGGCAACTTGAGAAGGCCATTTGTAAATGTGTCCTTAACAAAGGCAATGCCAAAGTAATGGATGGCTATGAAAATATAATTGTACATACTTACAAGTGCGACACCTGGATAACGTCAGTTATTGAAAACAAGGTATCAATTATGAGATGGTTCTCCATATTCTTTATGATGTTTACCAATATGTTCCATTTTATTTTTTATTCTATCTTTATTCTATTCTAAATATCCCATAAATACTTTTTAAAAATAAAATTTTATTGAAGTGTATCATTCATACATGAACATATATAAACAATAACTGTAGAGTAAAATTTGTGAATTTACAAACTTCATCATACAAGGCTCCCATACATCTCCCTACCACTAACACCTTGCATTACTGTGAAACATTTATTACAAACTGTCATGCATAAATTCTTAAATTCAGAGATATCCAGTTCTCTAGAAATTACAAATTTTTGTAAAACCTTATGCAGGATGACTTGGGTTTTTAAGACTTTGGCTTATTTCTTTTTGTTCCTGGCTGACACATGATTTTCATGCCTGACTTCAGTTTCTTAAAGTACCTAAGGTGTAGCTGACTATTGAGTCAACTAATCTAGTCATAGCAGGGGCCACCAGAAAGTGTAAAACAAGGTCTCTGCCTTCAAGGAGTTTATGGCCAGTTGAAAAGACAATTAATACTCTTGAAAGAGATAAGAGAATAATTAAATGTTAAATTATATAGTACTGTTTATATGTACAATAGTTTTATTATATATGCATCTCTTGTGGTTGATGTTAGTTTGGACCATAGAAGTTAGGGAAGGGCAAGAGGACTGTGTTGTGGGATTTGAGCTCTGAAGGATAATTAGGATTTAAAGGGTAGAAGGGAGTCATTACCTTACTCCAGTTTTACTGCTCTGCTAGTACTACCATTTCTCAACTCTTGTTCTCCCCACTCATCCTCAAAGTTACCAGAAAATTAATCATTCTTTCACCAAAATGTAATAATACTGACACTTTAGAGCTTATTATGTGCCCAGCACTTCACATATATTAACCCATTTACTTTTCACAACAACCCTATGATGTAAGTACTGTCCTCATTTTACAGACAAGGAAACTGAAGCACAGGGAGGTTAATTGACTTGCAAAAGGCCCCATAGCTAATTAGAAGATCTGAGAAATGAATCCAATTAGTCTAACATTATACTGCCCCTTTATAGTCATTAAGGAGTAATGGCAAGTTCTTTAGCAAGGGGGATACTTTGACTCTTGCATTTCTCAATCAGCTTCATTCTTTCTCTTGCTTCCTATCTATCCTAGAGACCTAGCTTTTCAAGTGTCACTTCTTCCATGAAGTCTTCTTTGATCCCCTGAGCTAATGTCTTTCTTTTGTGTTTCGATAGAACCCTGTGGATACCTCAATTACAGGACTTAGAGTGTTCTGTAGTTGTTATTTTAATTTTCCGTCTCCAGTAGACTGTGGGGTCAGGAATTATATCTTTTTTTTCTGTTAGAGAAGTTGTAGGTATACAGAAAAATCAAGCATAAAATACAGATTTCCCATATACCACCCTATTATTAATACCTTGCTTTAGTGTAATTTGTTACAATTCATGAAAGAACATTTTTAAAATTGTACTATTAACTAAAGTTCATCTTTTACAGTAGGGTTCACTGTGTTGTATGTCCCATGATTTTTTAAAAAACAATTTATTCTGATAACATATATACAATCTATATTTTCCCCTTTTAACTACATTCACATAGATAATTCAGTGCTGTTAATTATATTCACAGTGTAATTGCCACCATTCATTACCAAACTTTACAATCAACCCAAATAAAAACCCCATACAATTTAAACATTAAATCCTCATTCCCTAGCCTCAGCCCATCCCCTGCCTACCTTCATTCCATATTCTGACTCTATGAGTTTGCTTATTCTAATTATTTCATATCAATGAGGTCATACATTATTTGTACAGGAATTGTTTGTATCTTTTATCTTAGTATCCCTAGATCCCTAGAATAGTGCCTGATACATAGTTAATACTAAATAAATATATATTGAGTGAATGAGTGAATATTTTAATTATAGGGATGTTTGGAAGGTAGTATGCAGGATGAATGGATGGTGGCAAAACCAGAGATACAATAGAAAAAATAGAGGTTATTGCTATAGTGAACCAAGGATAAGATATGTGGCTCTTGTATCCAAAATAGCCTAGAAATGAAGATGAAGGGATGAATACAAGTCATATCTAGAAGAAAAAGTTTATATAACTGGTGCCACATTGGACAGAGAATCAATGAGGAAAAAGTTGAAGATACAAGGTTGGGAGCCACTGTGTGTAAATGAATTTGTAGTAGACTGTATGATATTGAAATAGAATTTCAGAGATTATTCTGAAATTTATATTTGTCTATATTTATTGAAGTAAGGACTAACAATTTATGAAATCTTTTTCTATAGTCTGATAATAAAGTGATTATTCACATCAACAATGAGCTAAGTAAAAACTGCATAAACAACAGAGGACTCAACATATTTGCAGTAGAAGTGGCACCAAAATCTACAATGGTAATCCATTATTTTCTAATTAAAGCCTTTTGTTTTATCTCCTTAAAAATATTTTTGCTATTAAGGCTGTGAATAAACATGTAGCTATGAAATGTAGTGGAAAATTATTTTAAGTATAATTATCTGCACCACCAATGATATTCGTATTAGTATGATCCTATACTAGGAGATAGGAGACTTTGGTTCTAATCCAATTCTGTCACTATTTGGTTGAGTGAATAAAAAATTCACTTAACCTCTCTGTTCCAGTCTTTTTAAATGTAAATTTAAGATAGTATCACCAGCTTTAGGTACTTTCACAAGACTAATGTAAAGATAAAAATAAAATGGTGTACATGAAAGCACTTTAACATCATATAGAAATTCAAAGTTGTATTAGTGGTAGGAAATTTGATGATTCAAAATATTTTTATTTACATTATTAAGATTTTCTAAGGTAACCTGAGAGAGAAAGTGCTTGAGTTTTAGATGACCAACTAAGTCAAGAGACAGGAACAGCTGTCATTCTGTTGTTAGCAGAACTCTATGTTGCTGATTTAGCTAGGAATTCAAAGGCAGGAACAGATCAGTAGACTGTGAATCTGGTTTAGTGAAAGGAAAAAAGAAAAAGCTTTCTATTCTTACTCTTTCATTCTCCAACTGCTCATGAAATCCTAAAACATTCTAGAAGAGGTTATAGAGAGATTATTTTCTCTATTTTCTGTTTCCTCAATTAGGATTTCAGAAAATGCCGTATGCTTAGCAAGAAGAAAAGGATATTTACTCTACTTTCTACCACCTTTCTTTACACACATTTACACACACCAGCTACCAACTATTATATCAGGGTAGAATCTGATTTAGGCCAGATTATCCTGTTATAGACATAAGACCATAGATTCCTAGCCCCTGCTAAGGACAAATATTACAGAATTACAGGATTTTATATGCATATGTGTATTTTTTACACAGGCTATTGTAAAATTAGACAAAAATACCAAGATATAAAAGAAAAGTAAAAGCTTTCTATTTTTATGTGCAGGTTTGTCAACATGTAATGCCTCTGAATGAACGACAAGAATGGATATATAATTGTGTGTATTCCCTTATATCTTAAATACTGTATTTAGGAAATAATTCTTCTTGTAACTATCAAACTAAGAGGAGTTATTTCAGGTTTAGTCTTTTACTTACTAGTCAATTAAATACTAATCAATTTAACTGATGTACATAAATAATCTGTTTAATTTATATACATTTACATTTTATGTCTACATTATGTACTTTATTAATAAAATACAAATAATGTTTTTAATATGTGGCTTTCTTATTAAACTGGGGAAATCCAAGCATAGTTCATTTATTCATAGTAATTAAAAATGAAATTACAGGTAAGCTTTTAAAAAGAAATGCTCAGGGAAGCGGGTGTGGCTCAATTGATAGAGCTCCCGTTTACCATATGGGAGGCCCCGGGTTCGCTTCCCCGGGCCTCCTTGTGAGGGCAGACCGGCCCGCGCGGCCAGGTGGGCTGATGCAGCAAGACCTCACAACAGGAAGCAGGTGTGGCTCAATGGATAGAGCTCCTGTTTACCATAGGGGAGGCCCCGGGTTCGCTTCCCGGGGCCTCCTTGTGAGGGCAGGCCAGCCCGCGTGGCGCGGTGGGCTGATGCAGCGGGACCTCACAGAAAGGGGGAGATAAGCAGACACGGAGAAAACACACAGCGAATGGACACAGCAAGCACAAGCAGCAAGGCGGGGATAAATAAATAAATAAATAAATCTTTAAAAAAAGAAATGCTCAATGAATTCTACAAAATCCCACACACTTTTGGTTTATCTTACTTGTTTAAAAAAACACTAAAATAAAATGTAAAAACAAAAATAGCCATTTAATAATATATTTAATTTTCTAATCAGAAAAAAATTAAAGCAAAGGTTGGTGATATTCATTGATATTAAAATAGCCAAAATCTAATCAAATAGATTTTTTATGAATTAGTGGATTGCATTTAATTAAATGTATTTTGAAATAATGGAATTAAATCTGGTTAACATTTAATAGAGCAGTACAAGCACATGAAAAACTATATTAAGCAAATTAAGAACTGTGTGACAATATCAGTAACAGAATACCAGGCCAGTAATGTTAGCTTTTAAGATGAATACCATTATGGTAGTATATTATTTTTATGTCTAATACATGCTAGCACATAGTTTAAATATCATTTGGATTTTGGGCCCTTGATTTAGATATCTGTAAAATGGATTGTCATTATCTAGCAGACTGAATTCTTCAGATAATGTGTCTTAAATGAAATGTGAAAGCACTTTATTAATAGCTAAATTCTTTATAAATCCAACAAATGTGACCACTTATTCTATTTCACAAGGTATTAATTTTCAGGAAATTAATTATCTGGCTGTGATCAAAAGTTAATATAATGCAGTTATCTTTGCCCCAACTTGGAAAGGGGCTTTTTTAAAATAATAGGATCAGTGTCATAAAGTAGCACAGGAACATAGAGACTCAAGAGAATGGAGAATACTTAAGCCTTAGCTTTCTACCACCATCATCACCATTAGACAAGCCTTTTTTTTTTTTTTTTTTTTT
>JAQZBX010000948.1:15549-39681 GCA_029593785.1 Cabassous unicinctus | reverse complement strand
TTAAGTAAATAACTTATTAATGATTATTTCAGTGCTGTAGTACTTGAATATCCAGAAAAACTTCATTCAGGTCCTGAAATGTGTAACTCATAGATTGATAGTAATTCTTTATCCAACCAAATATAGTTGATTAACATAGAAGAATGTTTTCTTTACATTTGAGAGGTGCTTCCCTTTTCAGGATAGTTTTGCACAGTTTGACTATTCTATTTTAAAAGGTAACTTTGCATGTGGTTTAATTTAAAAAGCATAAAAATAAAAATAAAGGGAAGCGGCTGTGGCTCAATTGGTTGGGCTCCCGTCTACCATATGGGAGGCCCAGGGTTCGATTCCTGGGGCCTCCTGGTGAAGGCAAGCCAGCCCGCGCGGCGCAGTGAGCTGGCACAGCAAGATGACGCAACAGAAGGAGACAAGCAGACAGAAAAAATGCAAAACAAGTGGACACAACGAGCACAAGCAGCAAGGGGGAGATAAATAAAATAAATAAATAATAAATCTTAAAAAAATAAAAATAAAAAAGCATAAGGGTGATATTATCAACATGGTGATGTAAGACATCCTCTGAAAAAACCTCCCCAGAGATTCAGCAAATATAAGGACAAATTCCACTTGCTTAGAATACTGGAGGTCAGTAGAGACTGGAGGACTCACAAATGCTGTATCAAAGAAAGAGAAAAATATCAGATAGGAAACTTCCACCCCAGACTGATTGGTCCTCTCCACTCCCCCTTGGTCCCACGCAAAGCTTGGGAGTTCTCCAGAGGCAGTGACCCGGGTCCCTCCCACTGGGGACACAGACTACAGAGGAACTCATAGCAGTGAGTTAAAACCCACACATATCCAGTCACAGGGACTTACATCTGCAGAGACTGAGGCAGAATACAGACTGCTGAGGAGGGCTGCATACAAAAGGGCCCCCTGGGTGGGGAGGAGACCACAGCAGAACTGTGGCAGTCAAGTGGACTCACTCAATCCAGTTACTTTCAGTGGGACTCCCTCAATGCAAAACGGACTTTTCTGGGGTGACCCATCTTTCTGGATTGTCCCCATTTGGCACCCCAGGGCAGGGTAACCTAATGGGAAAGAAATAGGAGGTGGTAAAGCCTCACAGAAAAAAAGAAGAGGGGTTAAACTGAACTTCTGTAAGACTGTAGCGTCCCAGAACTGAAAAGTGTAAGGAAAATGGGGCATGAGAGAAAGAGAATCAAAACAAATCATGGGGAGAAAATTCTGCACAGAAACAAACAGAACAGATCAAGATTCCCAGGGAAGGAACAGAGGAAAGGAAGCTTTCTCCTGGAGGTGAAACAATTACACATGAAGTGAAATCTTAAACATTGTATGACAAGAAGGGCAAGAATCAGATGAAGAAGAGCTGAGAAAATCTGATAAGTTAAACTTGGGCTATTCTAAGGGTCCAGAATAAGTTGGACAGGTTGTCAAAGAAGAGGCTTAACACAAAGCCAATCAACAATAAAACCCTAGACAACAAGGAGAAACTGACTTTCAGAGTTAACTCATCAAGATAAATCAGAAGCCTAGACATCAGCAAAAAATTACAAGCCATACTGAAAAATCAGCAAGATATGGCTCAGTCAAGGGAACAAATTAAAAATTCAAAGGAGATACAGAATTTGGAACAACTAACCAAAGGAGTTCAAACAAATCCCCTTAACCAATTTAAGGAGATGAAGGAAAATATGCATAAAGAGATAAAGGATATTAAGAAGACATTGTGTGAGCATAAATAATTGAAAGTATAATAAAAAATGTAACAAATTATGGGGATGAAAGACACAATAACAGAGATTTAAAACACACTAGAGGCATACAACAGCAGATTTGAACAGGCAGAAGAAAGAATCAGCAAACTAGAAGACAGGGCAATTGAAACTATACAGTCAGAAGAACAGATAGAGAAAAGAATAGAAAAAATGAGCAGTGCCTTAGGGATTTGGGTGACTGCACAAAGCACACAAAATTTGTGTCATGGGTGTCCCAGAAGGAGAAGAGAAGGGAAAGGGGACAGAAAGAATATTTGAGGAAATAATGGCCCAAAATTTCCCAATTCTTATGAAAACATAAATACATATGTCCAAGAAGCACAGCCACTCCAAACAATAAATCCTAATCAATTTATCATGAGATACATATTAATCAGAATGTCAAGTGCCAAAGAATAAGAGAATTCTGAAAGCACAAGAGAAAAGTGAATCATCACATACAAAGGATCCTCAATAAAACTAAGTGCCCATTTCTCACCAGAAGCCATGGAGGCAAGAAGGCAGTTGTATGAGATATTTAAGGTATGGAAAAAGAAAAACTGCAGCCAAAAATTCTTTATCCCACAAAACTGTCCTTCAAAAATGAGAGTTTAAAATATTCGCAGATAAACAAAAACTGACAAGAGTTCATCAACAAATGGCCTGCCTTACCAGAATTACTAAAAGGAGTTCTGCAGTGTGTGATGGTTTGAATTTTATGAATCCCAGGGCAGGGGGGCAGGGGTGGGGCTTGATTTGTATGAAATTCAGTTAAGGGACCTTTGATTAGATAATTTGATTAGATCATTTTATTAGATCGCTTGATCACCTGATTAGATTGCTTTTGATTACTACATCAGTGAGGCATGACCCAGATTGGGTTTCTTCCCTTTTACTGGAGACTTATATAAACAGAAACACAGAGAGACAGAACCACACACAGAAAAGGGAACTCTGCCATTTTGACCCGGGCCTTGTAAGAGAGAGGACACTATTCTCCTACAGCTGCAGAAAGACAGAGAAGCCCTGAAAAGCTCAAGGAGAGGAGGCCCAGGGAGAGATTCCTGATTGCCCACAGCTGAGCTCAAGGAGAAAGTAAAGAGAGACCAGCAGACCTGCCATCTTGCCTCATCACTTGGCAGGACTCCAGGATCTGCTGGCAGCCAACCTTTGGTATGATGCTGGTGAGGCCTTGATTTGGAAAATTTTTGCAACCTTGGAACTGTAAGTTTTACCCCAAATACATCGCCCATTATAAATAAGCCAACCCATTTCTGGTAATTTTGCATTGGCAGCCTTTGGTAAACTAAGACATGCAGGTTGAAAGGAAAAGACTGGAGAGAGTGACTTGGAGTAGTGTGAAAAAAGGAAAATTCAGTGAATAGGTATAATATTGAAGCTAAGTTGGCACTTTTCAAGTTAGTACCTTATAGGCCTAGGTTATGCAATATAAACTGCAGGTTAACCACAAAGAAAGTATTAAAGTATATATATACAGACACAGAAATGAGAAAGGGATCAGTTAGATACATCACAAAAGATCAACTACAGAAAAGGAGGCTGCAATAAAGAAACCAAAGGAAAAAAATGGCTGAAGTAAGTACTGCCTTTACATTAATAACACAATGTTAAGGAATTAACTCCCCGATCAAAAGACATGGATTGGCAGAATGGATAAAAAAAGCATGATTCAATTATATGTTGTTTATAAGAGACTTACCTTAGACACAAAGACACAAATGGGCTGAAAGTGAAAGGTTGGAAAAAGATATATCCTGAAAATAGTAACCAAAAGAGAGTTGAGGTTGCTATACTAATATCAGACAAAACAGACTAAGTCAAAAGTTGCTATAAGAGACAGAGAAGGACACTATATATTAATAAAAGAGTCACTCTATCAAGAAGAAATAACAATCATAAATATGTATACACCTAACCATGGAGCCCCAAAATACATAAGGAAAACATTGACAAAACTGGAAGGAGAAATAGACACCTCTACAATAATATTTGAAGACTTCAATACACCATTCTCATCAATAGACTATCTAGACAGAAGATCCAAAAAGAAGCAGAGACTATAATAAATGAACTAGACCTAGCAGACATATAGAGAACACTGTACCCCCAAACACCAGGATATACATTCTTCTCAATTGGACATGAATCACTCAAGATAGACATATGCTGGGTCACAAAACAAGTCTCAATAAATATTAAAAGATGGAAATTATACAAAGCATCTTCTCTTACCATAATGAAATGAAGCTGGAAATCAGTAAGAGATGGAGAACTGGAAAATCCACAAGTACATGGAAGTTAAATAACACAAACAGAAGTACAAAGAAGAAATTGCAAGAGAATTCTGTAAATACCTTAAGACGAATGAAAACAATAATTCAACATATTAAATTTATGGGATGTAGTGAAGACAGTGCTTAGAGGGAAATTTATAGCCCTAAATGCTTACATTAAAAAAGGAGAAACAGCTACAAAGACCTAACTGCTACCTGGAGGAACTAGAAAAAGAACAGCAAACTAATCCCAAAGCAAGCAAAAGGAAAGAAATAACAAAGATTAGAGCAGAAAGAAATGAAATTGAGAACAAAAATACAACAGAATCAACAAACCTAAAATTGGTTCTTTGAAAAGATCTATAAAACTAATAATCCCCTACCTATACTGACAAATGGAAAAAGAGAAAACACAAAGTCAGAAATGAGAGGGGGGACATTACTATTGACCCCACAAAAATAATAAGGATCATAGGATACTATGAACAGCTGTATGCCAACAAATTAGGCAACCTAGATGAAATGGGAAAATTCCTAGAAACACACAAACAACCTACACTGTCTCTAGAAGAAATAGAAGACCTCAGGAGACCAATAACAAATAAAGAGATTAAACCAGTCATCAAAAACCTCCCAACAAAGAAAAGCCCAGGACCAGATGGCTTCACAGGTGAATTGTACCAATCATTCCAAGAAGAATTAACACCAATCCTGCTCAAACTCTTCCAAAAAAATTGAAGAGGAAGGAATACTGCCTAATTCATTCTATGAGCCAACATTGCCCTAGTTCCAAACCCAGATAAAGATACTACAAGAAAAGAAAATTAAAGACCAATTTCTTTTATGAATATAGATGTAAAATCTTCATCAAAATGCTGACAAATCAAATCCAACAGTACATTAAAAGAACTATACACCATGATCAAGTAGGTTTTATCCCAAGTATGCAAGGGCAGGTCAACATAAGAAAATCAAATAATATAATACATTACATTAACAAAATGAAGTTAAAAAAAAAAAACCACATGACCATCTCCATTGACACAGAAAGGCATTTGGCCAAATCTAGCATCCATTCTTGAGAAAGCACCCTTACTTAGAAAAATAAGAATCAAAGGAAACTTTCTCAACACAATAACGGGCATATTTGAGAAATTCACAGCATTATACTCAATGGTTAAAGACTGAAAGATTTCCCTCTAAGAGCTGGAACAAGACAATAATGTACACTGTCTCCACTGTTATTCAGCATTGTATTGGAAGTTTTAGCCAGAGCAGTTGAGCAAGAAAAAGAAAAGGCATCTGAATTGGAAAAGGAGATGTAATACTTTCACTAGTTGCAGATGACATGATCCTATATACAAAAAGTCACAAAAAATCTACAACAAAATTACTAGAGTTGATAAAAGAATTCAGCAAAGTAGGCAGGGTACAATATCAACAAACAAAAATCAGTGGTGTTTCTATACACTAGTAATGAGCAAGCTGAGGAAAAAATTTTTTTAAATTCCATTTACAATAGTTTGAAAAGAACAAAAAATCGAAGAATAAATGTAACCAAATATATAAAGGATTTTTACACAGAAAACTACAAAGCATTGCTAAAAGAAATCAAAGAAGACCTAAATAAATGGAAGGGCATTTCATGTTCATGGATTGGAAGATTAAATATTGCCATGATGTCAATTCTACCAAAATTGATTTACAGATTCAATGCAGTTCCAATAAAAATTCCAAAAGCCTACTTTGCAGAAATATAAATACCAATTATCAAATGTATTTGGAAGTGTAAGGGGGCCCAAATAGCAAAGATGTCTTGAAAAAGAAAAATGAAGTTGAAGGACTCATACTTCCTGACTTTGAAACATATTACAAAGCTACAGCAGTCAAAACAGCACAGCACTGGCAAAAGGATAGATATATTGATGGAAGGAATCAAACTGAGAGTTCAAAAATAGACCCTCACATCTATGGTCAATTGCTATCCATATGCAAATGAATGAAAGAGGACCGCTATCTCACACCTTATACAAAAATTAACTCAAAATGGATCAAAGACCTTGTGGCAGTTTGAGATTATTTATGAATTCCAAAAAGATTGTTTGTAAACTGGCCTGTTCCTCTGGGTTTGATATGCTTTGATTGTATTAGATTCAGCTGAGATGTCTTTGATTAAATTACCTGTTAGGATTAGGGCTTTGATTCAATCACATCAGTAGGGTGTAATTCAGGTTGAGTCCCCGCCCTCTTGGTGGGTCTATATAAACAGACACTCATTCAGGAAGACACAGAAAGGAAGACTTGGAAGAGAAGAGAACTCAGTCATTTCAGTCCTGTTATGTGATAGAAATGAGAAGGCTCAAACAGCTAAAGCCCCAGGAAGAGAGATGAGTCATTTGCCTGATAGTTAGCAGCCAAAAAGAACAGAGCAGTTGAGCAGCTGAGAAGGCCCAGAAAGCAACAAGCCCTATGCCAGCCTGCAGCTGAGCTCAGAAGAAGCTAGGACCATGGAACCTTAAGAGGAAGAAGGAAGGAGAGACCAGGCAGAGATCTCCCACCATCTTGCTTCAACACGTGGCAGCTGACTTTGGTGAGAAAGTACCTCTTATGGTACCTTGAGTTGGACTCTTTAGGGCCTTGTAACTGTAAGCTTTTACCCCAAATAAATACCCTTTATAAAAGCCAACAGATTTCTGGTACTTTGCATCAGCATCCCTTTGGCTACTAATACAGACCATAAGAATCAGGACTATAAAACTCCTAGAAGAAAATGTAGGGAAGCATCTTCAGGATCTTGTTTTAGGCAATGGTTTCTTAGACTTTATACCCAAAGCACAAGCAACAAAAGAAAAATTAAATAAATGGACCTTCTCAAAATTAAAAACTTTTGTACTTTGTCATGAAAGTGAAAAAACAACCTATTCTATGGGAGAAAATATTTGAAAACCTCATATCCAATAAGGGTTTAATATCCAGAATATATAAAGAAATCCTACAACTCAAATATATGAAGACAACCAGTTAAAAAATGAGCAAAAGACTTGAATAGACATTTCTCAAAAGAGGATATACTAATGGCTAAAAAGCACATGAAAAGCTGCTCAACATCACTAGCTATTAGGATAATGCAAATTAAAACCACAATGAGATATTTCATACCTACTAGAATGGCTACTATTTAAAAAAAACAACAACAGAAAATTACAAGTGTTGGAGAGGATGCAGAGAAATAGGAACCCTCATTCATTGTTGATGGGAATGTAAAATGGTGCCGCTGCTGTGTAAGACATTTTAACAGTTTCTTAGGAAGCTAAGTATAGAGTTACCATATGTCCTGGCAATCCTGCTACTGGGTATATACCCAAAAGAATTGAAAGCAGGGACTCAAACAGATATTAGCACACCGATGTTCATAGCAGCATTATTCACAATTGCCAAAAGATTGACGCAACCCAAGTGTCCATCAACTGATGAATGGATAAATAAATGTAGTATATACATACGATGGAATATTGCTCAGCTGTAAAAAGGATTGAAGTCCTGCTGCATGTGATAACATGGAGGAACCTTGAGGACATTATGTTGAGTGAAATAAGCCATTCACAAAAGGACAAATATTCTATGATCTCACTGATATGAAATAATTATAATAAGCAAACTCAGAGATTGAATCTAGAATATAGGTTACCAGGGGATAAGTTGAGGGTAGAGAATGGTGAGCTGATGCTTAATTTGTACAGAATTTCTATTTAGGTTGATTGTAAAGGTTTGGAAATGGATGTTGGTGGTGGTAGCACAATATTGTGATTATAATTAACAACACTGAGTTATATAGGTGATTGTGGTTAAAAGGAGAAACTGTAGGTTATATGTGTTACTAGAATGAAAATCAAAAGATAGGAGAGTGGGTGTAGCTCAATGGTTGAGCACCTGCTTCACATGTACGAGTCCTGAGTTCAATCCCTGCTACCTCCTAAAAAAGAAAAAAAATTTTAAAGATTTATTTATTTGTTCCCAACCCCCTCTGCCCTCATTGTTTTGCGCTCGCTGTGTGTTCTTCTGTGTCTGCTTGTCTTCTCTTTAGATGGCACCAGGAACCAATCCTGGGACCTTCCGGAGTGGGAGAGAGGCACTCAATCTCTTGTGCCACCTAAGCTCCCTGATTTTCTGTGTCTCTTATTGTCTCTCTGTGTCTTTTTTTGTTGCATCATCTTGCTGCATCAGCTCTCCACTCAGGCCAGCACTCCTGTGCAGGCCAGCCCTCCACACGGGCCAGCTTGCCTTTCACCAGGAGGCTCCAGGAATTGATCCCTGGACCTCCTATATGGTAGATGGGAGCCCAATTGCTTGAACCACATCCATTTCCCCTAAAAAAGAAAATTGAAAGATAAAACATGGGACTGTATAACCTGGTGTTTTCATTTGATAAGGCTGCCTATACAAAATACCAGAAATGGGTTGGCCTTTATAAAGGGAATTTATTAGGATTAAAAGCTTACAGTCCAAGGCTGTGAAAATGTCCAAATCAAGGCATCACAAATGCTATCTTACCAAATTTGGCTGCTAGTTGGATCCTGTGCTATTGCCACAAGGCAAAGCAAAGTAGCGACTCTCCATCTGAGTCTCTGCCTTCACCTCCAGGCCGCTTTCTTACCCTCTCAGGGATTCTCTGTCTTCCTGCCATTCCTCTCTCTCACATGGCAGAGTCAAAACGGCAGCTGTCTTTCTGTTTCTGCTTTCAGTTCTCCACTTACATAAGCTTCCAGCAAAAGGCCAGAGACCCAACCTGGGTCACACCTCACTGAGTCCAATCAAAGGCCCTAAAGCGATCTAGTAAAAAAGTGATCTAATTGAAAGGTCTCTTAACTGAATCTAACCAAAAGGCCCCATGCACAGGAATAGTTTAGCTTAAGAACATACTTTTCTGGGGGCCACAAAAGACTCAAACCAGGGCATCCAGTGAACCCTATTATAGATGATGGACTATAGTTAATAATACAAATATAAAAATGTTCTTTCATGGATTATAACAAATGTATGACACTAGTATTAGGGTGGATATGGGGGGGAAATACACCTAATGTAAACTATGGGTGATAATAGTATTATTTGAACAATATTTTGTCAATTATAACAAAGGTAACGTTTTTTTTAATTTTCACAATTATTTTTAAAAAATACTATAATCAGTTGTATTAAATGTTCCACACTAATTCAAGGTATCGGTGGTGAGGCGGTGAATGGGAATCTTGTATTTATTCATGATTGTTCTGTAAATCTACATCTCTACTTAAAAAAAAAAAGAAAAAGCATAAGGATCCAGCTTACTAGAGTGACCTCTAGATGCCCAAATCTCTCCTGTGCTCCAGATTTCATCACTTCCTGTCTCCTCAGGGTCCCCATTAAAACTCATGAAAGAGTTTTATCTACGAACACTCCTTCAATATTGGCTTTTTTCCATTACTATTTTACACGTGTTCTAAACTCTTTTATCTTTATGAAACCTCTCATTCCCCATCTCTATCATCATATTTCTATCTTCCCCTTCACAGCACTAGGACTTGAAAGAATTTTCCATAGTGGCTGTGCCCACTTTCTTGACTCTTATTCATTCTTTTTAGTTAATTCAACTAGTGTTTGATTCCCCAAGTACCTTGTATTAGTCAGAACTCTCCAGGGAAACAGAATCGATATATTATGTAAATATTATAAGATATATTATAAGAATTTGCTCACATAACTGTGGGGATTAACAAGTACAAATTCCATAGAGCAGATGGCAAGCTTGAAATACCAACGAAGGTTTCAATGAATTCCCCAGGAGAAGCTGGCTGGCTGCAGTAGAGATGGAAATTCTTTCTGACTGCTGAAATAATTCAGCTCTTCCTTTAGGGCTTTCAACTGATTGGAAAAGACTCCTTTCATTGTTGAAGGCAATCTCCTTTGTTGATTGTAGATACAATTAACCATAGATGCAATCAACTGGTTGATTATTTAAATCCACAAAATATCCTCACAGCCCAGTGATTGCTTGACCAAACAACTGGAGACCAAACCTAGTCAAGTTGATAAATGAAGTTAACCATCACACATATCAATAATCTCCTTGTTATGAAATCAGTGGATATTTTTAAGTGTTCTCTCCAGTGTTGGACACTGTTGATCTTCCTGGAAAACAATATTCAGATTCTCTTCCCACCTCCAACCATTCCTTTTCTGGTTTCTTTTAAACCATATTTCTGTGCCTTCTCCTAATCTCCACATTCTCTCTTACTGCAGGTCCTTTGTACATGATATTTCCTCTTGCCTATAGAATCATTCTTCCCTTCTTCTTCCCTCTTTTTCCTTCAGGTTTCAGCAAATATGTCATTTTTTCCAGGAATCTTTTCCTGATTACTTTCTCCACCAAGACTGGTTTGATGGCCCTAACACTTGGTGCTCATATTTTCTTTGTTTTAGCCCTCATCAACTCTATTTGTGCTGCTCTTCATCTATAATAAAGAGTAGGCTGAAAGTAGGGACAGTTATAACCCCAGCATATGTCATAGAAGTCATAATAAATATGCAATAAATATTTTCCAAATGGTTGAATAAAGTGGGCAGAAAATTACAATAAACTAACATGTAGTATGAATTTTTCCTAATTCTTAAGAATATTTGTAAATTAAAAATAGAAACATAAGAATAAAGTCTTGTTACCATTAATTCATTTACCAATTTACCAAGCATTTGTTTTTCATTTCATTAGCTACCAGATTAAAAACAACTAAAACAAATGAAACAAAAATTTCATTTTTTCACTGATTATCTTACATAAAGTTTTAGATGGGGGAAGGATAGAGCAAATGATCACTATTATTATTCTAACTGTAAAATTCTATAATTCTGGTATTTTAAATTTAATTTGTGGTAAATAGCAAATGCTGTTATATTAGAAACAATTCTTAAATTATATTTGATAATTTTGTTGCTTTTCCCTTAGATATTGGAGAAGCCAGTGGCCTTCTTTTAGATCTATTTCTGGTGTAGGTTAAATATGAAACAGAAATTTAATATGCCACACTAATCATGTTTTGGATATAATCCCGGAAATGGAAATATATATTTTTATTTTGGCCACCAGAGGGTGAGTATATTATTTTATTATTTATTAAAAAGAAAGAGAGAGAGAAAAACTGGTAATATTTCTGGGCATTGGGTTAAGTCCTTTATGACTTCCAAGATTGCGTAAGTTAAATATATTGGAAATAATGGATATATGAAAATGCAGGCATATATACCCATTCATATTATAAAGTATATAAAAATCACTTCTATCTTGTAAAATGGATACTAAGTCTTCTGCTCTTAGAAGGGTATTGACTTACACCTTCTTCATAAAGTTATAGGTAATAAGGGCATATAGGGAACCCCTGCTAGCTTTACATAGCACTATAAAGCCTGTCTTTGCTGCATTTTCTCAGTCTACCTTAATTTTTTTTTCAAACAAAATGTAACTTTTTATGAGACTTCACTTTTGAAATACAACACTCTTACAGCACATCCACAATATTTATATTTCAAGTTCTTTTTACAAAGTATGCCATTTTGAAACAGAATACTATTGAGATCATGATCTGAAACACTTGTTGGAGAGTTCAAAAGGACTCATGGAATCTGGTCTCCACAAATCCACTGTATACTGACATAAACAAAATATGATTGAATCCCTTAATTTCTGGATTAAAAGAATTATATAATGATTTGGGGAGAATTAAAGCAAATAATGAAACTGATTTAGGGGAAGTAGATGAGATTTATGTGGAGAGACAATTTGTGGGCCAGAAAACCAGTTGTTGCTGAAAGTCAAACGATAAAGGATTTTGGATGCTTTGAAGTATCTGTTCCTATTAACTGTAGTTGGTATTGCCTAAGGAAGATGAAGAATAGGCACCCTCAGTTCTTAAGAATAATTTACAAGCTGCCTATATTTGTGATATTTGACCAAAGTCAGTTTGTACTTTAAAAAAGAGGTCCTCTGCTATTTTTTTAAGACATAATATATTCCTCAAAATATGTGTGAATGTTAAAAAAAAAGACCTACCTATTATAAAGAGTGTGGAAGTGTAGTTCCGTTCTTCCAAAATTATAAAAAAATTTTTAGTTTCTTTTAGACTCATTTGCTAAGTGGTCAACATTTTATAAATATTCTGAATTTTATTTTTTCCTTTGCAAATGAATACAAGACAACCAACTTAAATTCAAGGCCAGCTTAAGTTTAATCATCTGATTGAGGATAATGTCAACATATGTAAATACAAAAGTGCCAGTTACAGAATACCAGCATTGTAAGCTTTCTGGCGATTTCAGATGTGTATAAGCAGCAATACTAAAAGGAAAATTTCTCTGTGCCTTTTCTATCTATTGCAAAACGTGTCTGGATTTAGCTTTTGAAAAAAAATTTCTTCTTAGCAGAGAAGTGAAAATACTAAAGTGGAGTAGGCTGGGGAATGGTACACAGGGACATCCATTTAGCAAGTATTTAATGAGCTCCAATTACATATCATATTAGTTAGTACGCTTGAGAAGTAGTAGACATGATCTCTATCCTCAGGAAAAGAAAGAACTATGGAAATGAGTTACTTGTTACCCTATTAGAGAATAATAGTAAGTGTTAAATTAGTAAACACTGATCATTAAGCATTAAAACAGTGGTGAGGGCATAGGGACAGAAAAGGAGGGGAAGGTCTGTCCCATTTGGAGGACATGGAGGCAGATAAGAAGCTCTCAGAGGATTGAAGGGAGGAGGAAAGTATAGTTTGAAGCTCAGTAGTGCTTTGATTTGTTTTTAGTCATGAAATACAATGTATTTAAAATTTTAAACTATATAAAAGAGGGCACATTTAACCACTGGTAAAAGAAATGGGACATAGCCTTTAAAGTACTGAGAAGTACTACACAAAAATATATATTCATTTCCCTAGGACAAGTGATGGAATTAGTTTGGAGAAGTTGGAAAGATCAGTGTAGGTAGAAAGAATCACGGGATGAGCTAGAACTTTAACCAACCTTAAAGGATTAGGAGGGATTTTTTAAAAGTTGGAAAAAAAAAGGGGGGGGGTGGGAATAATTTCAGGCATTTTCTCATGTTTTCCACTTTCCCTAGAATGTCTCGTTATTGTAACTTTGCCTATTAAAATCAGGCAATATGGCAGTTAATCATATACTTATTGAGTCCTAATATGTGTGCAGAGCATTGCTTTAGTTGCTGGTTAGACAGAAGTGAACAAACCAGACATTGTCCCTGCCTTCATTACACACAGTCTATCAGAGAAGATAGATAGTGAACAAGCATTACAGGCTGTACCTTTAACATACATTTTTAAATGCCTCATCCTTCATGAACCTTTCATCCTTTCCCCAACCCTGAAGAAGCTGTTCCACTTTTTGAGCTTCTATTTAAAAACCATTAACTTTTTTTCCTGTGGGTTTTTTTTTTTTTTTTTTTCAGATTAAAAAAAATTATCATACAGTAAATTTAATCATCTTGGTGGGGGTTTGTACAGTTCTGTGAATTTAATGCTTGCATAGATTTGTTTAACCACCACCACAATCAGGATGCAGAACAATTCCATCACCAAAAAAATTCCTTCATGCTATCCCTTTATCACACACTCATACCCCTAACCCCTGGCAAGCACTGATCTGTTCTCTATCACTATTGTTTTCTCTTTTTGAGAATGTCATATAAATGGAATCACATAATATGTAACCCTTTGAGACTGAATTCTTTCACTCAGTATAATGCCTTTGAGAATCATCCTAGTATTGTAAATCAATAATTTGTACCTTATATTGCTATTATTTCATTATATGGATGTACCACAGTTTGTTTATTCATTCATCTTTGAGTTATTTTAATTTTGGGGCAATTATTAATAAAGCTGCTATAAACATTCCTCTACAGGTTTTTGTGTGAAAAGTGAAGTTTTCATTTTTCTATAGTAGATATCCAGAGGTAGGATTGCTGGGTCATATGTTAAATCTATGTCTGACTTTTTAAAAGAAACTGCTAAACTGTTTCCCAGAGTGTCTGTAAATTTTGCATTACTGCCAGCAATGTATGAGAGTTCCAATTGTTCTGCACACTTGTCAACACTTGGTGTTGACAGTGCTTTTCATTTTAGCCATTCTAATAGGTGTATAGTGGTATCTCATCGTGGTTTTAATATTCATTTCCCTAATGGTTAATGATGTTGAATGAATTTTCATATGCTTATTTGCCATCTGTCTATATCCTCTTTGGTGAGATTCAAGTCTTTTGTCCATTTTTAAATTGAGTTGTTGGTTTTCTTACTGTTGGGTTTTGAGAATTCTTTATAAATTCTGAACACAAGTTCTTTGCTGGATATATGATTTGCAAATATTTTCTCTCAGTAGTGTATATTTTCATTCTTTTAACAGTGTCTTTGGAGAGCAAACATTTTTAATTTTGATGAAGTCCAATTTGTAATTATTTTTTCTTTTATGGATCTTACTTTTGGGATCAAGTAGAAGTCATCTTTGCTTAACCCAGGTCACAAAGATTTTCTCCTGTTTTCTTCTAAAATATTTTTAGGTTTACTTTATACATTTAGACACATGATCTATTTTGAGTTAATTTTTGTGTAAGGTATGAGGTTTAGATTGAGGTCCATCTTTTCACACGGATATCAACTATTCCAGTACCGTTTGTTGGAAAGGTTATGCTTTCTTCATTGAATTGCTTTTGTACATTTATCAATCAGTTGGCCATTTGGACTCACTTATTTTTATGGATCTATTTCTGGACTTTTTATTCTGTTCCATTGATCTATGTGTCTTTCTTTTCACCAATAACAGTCTTGATCATAGTAGTTTTATAGTAAGCCTAATAATCAGGTAGTGTGATTCCTCCAATTTTATTTTTATTTTCCCCTTCTAACTACATTCACATATATAATTCAGTGACGTTAATTACATTAACAATGCTGTGCTACCATCACCACCATTCATTACCAAAACTTTACAATCAGCCCAATTAGTAAAAAGAGCCTGAGAAACCTGTGGGACACTGTGGTGGGCTGGAACTATGTACCCCAGAAAAACATGTTCTTACCTTACTGCACTGGCTAAGACTTTCATTATGATGTTGAATAAGAGTGGTGAGAGTGGTTATCCTTGCCTTGTTCCCCATCTTTAGAGAGGAAAGCATTCAGTCATTCACCACTAATATGATACTAGTTGTAGGTTTTTAATTTAGATTCCTTGTATTAGGTTAGGAAAATTCCCTCCTATTCTTAGTTTGCTGAGAGTTTTTATCAGAAACAGATGTTGAATTTCGTCAAATATTTTTTTGCATCAATTGATAGAGGCATATGGTTTTTCTTCTTTAGACTGTTAATATGGTAGTTTATATTGATTGATTTTTCAGATATTGAACCTGCCTTTCATTCCCAGGATAAACCCCACTTGGTTGTGATGTTATTCTTTTTCTATATAGTGGATTCAATTTACTAGTATTTCATTAAAAGCATTTTTGTAACTATGTTTATGAAGGATACTGGTCTGTATTTTTCTTTTTTTGCAATTCCTTTGTCTGGTTGGGTATCAGCGTAATACTGGCCTCGTAAATGAGTCCCTCCTCTTTTTTTCTGGAGAGAATTATAGAATTGGTGTTATTCTTTCTGTAAATGTTTGAATTCACCATTAAAACCATATGGGCCTTGGGATTTCTTTTTGGAATGTTTTTGACTACTAATTCAATTTCTTTAATAGTTACAGCTCCTTCAGATTATCTATTTCATCTTGAGTACATTTGGTACTTTGTGGGTTTTGAAGAACTGGTTCCTTTTATATAAGTTATCAAATCTATGTGCATAGAGGTTTTTGTTTTTGTGTATGGGCTCAGTAGGGATATCCCCTCTTTCATTGTTGATAATAGCTATTTGTTTCTTCTCTCTTTTTTTCTTTGTCAATTTTGTTAAAGGTTTATCCACTTTGTTTATTCATCTTTTCAAAGCACCAGCTTTTAGTTTAATTGATTGTCTCTATTTTCCTGTTTTCAATTTCATTGATTTCTGCTCTTTATCATTTCCTTCTTTCTGATTTATTTGTTCTTTTTCTAGTTTCTTAAGGTGAAAGCTTAGATTATTTATTTGAGACCATTCTTTTCATTCTAATACAAACTTTAAAATCAAGACCTTTCATGGTTCATATGTTGTATCTTATATTTTATTAATTTATATACATGACTTTTATAAATTACTTTATAAACACCCTAGTTTAAACTACTTAAATACAAGGATATTATCTTAGGTGACAAATCTGGAGCCTAACTGAGAATCTTGTACTATATGTTTAGTATATATTTGATAGAAGGTTTGAATGTAGAATGAAGGGAGGGTAACTAAAGGCAGTGAATATAAATTACTACTTTATAGATAACTTCAAAACTAAGAAAAACATGTAAAGGAGCTAGAAGCCTCAGTAATGTCAAAGGAAGGAAGAAAGCAATTCTTTTTTGAGGAAAATTGCCAATACCAGCTCTAAACTAGTCCTGGTAGGCAGAATACTCACAGTACATTGTGGCCAATTCTACATAGTAAATGAAACAAGAACTCTGGTTCCCAGGTAGTTCAAGAAAAAAAAATTTTTTTACCCTTAGATATTCAGCTAATTGAAGCAAAATAATTTGGAAATAATTCCTTGATTGTTTTCTTTACTTGAGCTATAGCTAATATACTTTCCGTTCATATTTTTTCATTGGTGGAGCCTCAGGTCAGGCTTCTTGTGGCAGTTTGAGTTATTTATGACTCCCCAAAAAGAGAGATTATGTTTGTAAATTTATCTATTCCTCTGGGTGTGATGTCCTTTGAATACATTAGATTCAGCTGACATGTCTTGATTAAATTACCGGTTAAGATTAGGACTTTGATTTGACCATGTCAGTAGGGCATGACTCAGATTGAGTCCCTGCCCCCTTGGTGGGCTGATATAAACACTCACTCAAGATGACATGCGGGAAGAAAAGGAGAGCTCCAGAGACACAGAAGATGAGAAAGCTTTGATCCTGCGGCCCCGGGAAGAGAGATGATTTATTTGCCAGATAATTTGCAGCTGAGCAGCTGAGAAAGCCTGAAAAGAAACGAGCCCTATGCCAGACTGATATAGGAAGCCCTGAGACACAAGCCCTATGCCAGCCTATAGCTGAGATCAGAAGAAGCTGGGCCCATGGAACCTTAAGAGGAAGAAGGAAGGAGAAACCAGGCAGAGAATACCCACCATCTTGCTTCAACACGTAGCAAATGACTTTGGTGAGAAAGCAGCCTTGAGTTGGACTCTTTAGGGCCTTGTAACTGTAAGCTTTTACCCCAAATAAATACCCTTTTTAAAGGCTAGCAGATTTCTGGTACTTTGCATCAGCTCCCCTATGGCAGACTAATACACTTCTCTTACTTATTCTGTCTATTGATGACTATCTGAAATCAAGCTTTAGACCTCCAGAGAATCAGGCCATGAGCTTCTGGGCTCATACTCTTCCATTAGGTTAAAGCATCTGTTTTAGTTTCCTATGGCTGCTGTACCAAATTACGACAAACTTGGTGGCTTAAAAGAACAAAAATGTATTTTCATACTACAGTTCTTGGAGCTAGCAGTACAAAACCAGTATCACTGGGCTGAAATCAAGGTGTCAGTAGGTCCTGGAGACTTTAGAAGAGTATCTATTTCTTGCTTCTTTCAACTTCTGATGGCTTCTGGCATTCCTTAACTTGTGGCTGCATCACTGCAACCTCTGCCTCCCTGGTCACATTGTCTCTTCTGTGGTCAAATCTCCCTCTCCCTCCTTTTATAAGGATATATGTGATTGCCTTTAGGGCCCACCCAGAAAATAGAGGAAAATCTCCCCATCTCAAGGTCCTTAATTTAATCACATCTTCAGAGTTCTCTTTTGCCACATAAGGTAACATTCATGAGTTCTAGGGATTAGGACATGAATATCTTTTGGGAGGCCATTATTCAGCCTACCACAGGAATCAAGAACATTGATGGAACGGGATAACAGAAGACATTCATTATCTCTTGAAAAATGCCCTTTACAATCTGTATTTTTAAAAATCTTATCTTTTGCCATTTAAATATTAATATTTTGCATATCAAATATTCATATAAGTTAATTCAGACTGATATCTTTTATAGAAGATTCCAAAAATGAATTCTAAGGAAAAAGTCCAATTTGTCATATATCAGTCCTTTTCACATATAGGGCTTGTGAACTAATACCTCTTGATCTTGTAACACAAGTTCAGAAACTATTACTATTTTGGTTTAGGAACAACCTTAATTTCTGAACCACAGCCTCCAGATATCTATTAACTTTTATTCAAATAAAAGTTTTAATCAACCTGAATAACTTATGGATACCAACAGAATAGACAGTGAATGGTTTCATATTGCTTATATATATGGTAACTAGTCATTTCAGCAAATTACAAATAGATCAAGATTTAAAGTAATAAACTAAATCTACAGCCAGGAAGAATCTATGCTTTAGGCTTAAGAAATAAACTAAAATGGCATTTGCAGTATTAGTTCACATTAATTTGTATAGATTCATGTGGAATCATAAATTAGTTATTTACCAGCTACAAATAATTGTAACTTCTTGCAGGAGATTTCTATGACTGACCTATTCTATCAGTATTCTCTTAATTGAGAGACTGCCTTTCAGGCCTAGTAGAACTCCTAGACAGGTGAGGGATTTGGGGTCCATTCTCGTCCTAAACTGGAGAATATCCCAATATTTCGAAATATAGAATCCATCATCACTTGACACAGAAAATTGAGTGTACACAGAGAGCCATGTTTTTATTAATAATAATATCATACATGTTTTATTGTCTGCCATATAGGTGTTTTCTTAGGCTTTCTCTACATGTTGTTAGTGAGTTATTTTTCAAATTTTATTTTTCATTTTGACAATGAGTTTCTAGTATGAACCATGTAACTGACTGTTAAAGAACTGATACTACTACATCCCCACTTCACTATCCAGTGTTTTCATTATAATTCCATATACATCTTTTTCATAAAACATTCCATATAATTGGGTCTAATACCATTTATTATTTTGTGCAGTCATAAAAGATCAATAACCTATGGTAAATATATTTCTTTTAAATCATTATAATTGAAATGCAAGTGATGATTTTTGAAGGGTGAAGATAAAGCTGTCTTTCATTAACACCGTATTTGGAAATTTAATTTAACCAAGCATCCTATATTTATTTAGCGAGGTTTTAACCCACCTGCCATTTATATAGGCTTGTATATCCAGGAGGAAAATCATTCAAGCTTTTCATAGAATTGCCAACTGCTTGTTCCTTGACTTATATCAAATCTAACCAAATCCTAGGTTATTTGGCTTGTAGGAAGACTACTAAATGGCATATTAATAACTTTTTCAAGAAGTGGAATTTCCTTGCCTTTGAATGTAACCTCTTGGATGCATGACAAGCACCTCAAACTTCATATATCCAAAACAGAGTTTGTGATCATACCACACACAACCCTCCAATTGCATACTTCTTTAACAATATTCCCAAACCCAGGTTGCTGGGGGACACCACTCCTTTTCACTCACTTCATACATATAATTTATTGCCAAGTCTTGTTGACTCTACTTTCTGAAAATACCTTGAGTCTGCTCACTTCTATTCATTTCCATTGTTTTGAACCTGCCTACCTGATTTCACGTCATCAACTTTTTTCCTTTTATTCACGCACACAGTAGCCAGAGTGATCTCTTAAAAATGCTATTATGGTCACAATATTCCTCTGCTTAAAATCTGTTTGGTTGCTCACTGTTGTTGTGATAAAAATTCCAATACTTGATGCCATCTAGAAGGCCTGATCTGATAAGTCCACCATGCTACCCCTCAGTGTCTATGTTCCAGTTACATTGACTGCCTTTCAAGTCTTTGATGATACCAAATTCCTTCTTATTTCAGATCTTCTCCCCTGATGTTCCCTCTTCCTGGAATGAAATTCTCTTCCTCTTTTCATCAGGCCAAATACTATTCATTCTTCCAGAACTCAACTTGTATATCACTTCCTCGAGTATGTTTTCTCTGACTCCTCCATTGATAGGCCCTTCTATTTACACTCGTACAGAACATATACTTCTTCATAGCACTTATCACAATTATTATTAAGTTACATAATTATTCAGTGTCTCCTCCAGCATACTGCAAGCTCTGTGAGAGCAAGGACCATTCTGACTAGTTCATCTAATACCTTGAAAGAGCTGGTACTTAGTAGAAGTTCAAAACATATTTGGAGAGTGAATGATCTATATGTGAATGAATGAGTATCATCTAAAGGGAAAGGATGGCTCATTAATGAAATAACATGAGGATTCCTACTGAAAAGATATTTCAAAGGAAAATATTTTTATGATTAAGAAAATATGTTCCCTGGGGCCGCGGCGCGCTCCCGAGAAGGGAGGTGTTAGGTTGGGCTGGGGGAGGCGCGTGGCCGGGGTGGGGGTGGGGGGAGGGTCAGGTGTCGTCGAGCGCGCCTTGCGGGTTCCGAGTGGCTGCAGGCGGCCTGGGCTGCCGGGGCCGACGCGCCTGCTGCGAGATGGCGATCCTAGGCGCCCAAGGGTGAGGGCGCCCGCCGCAGAAGGAGGCGCCGCCGTCGTGGCCGCCCGGCCGACGGGTGCAGAAGGCTTCGTGCGGGGTTTGTCTCCTCAGTAGACTATGAGGTCCTTGAAAGAAGGAAGAGTGTCTTACTCATCTTTGTGTCTGCAGTGTCTAGCACAGTTCCTGGTACATAGTTTAAGCTGAATTTTGGGAAATGGCCACTGCTTCACCAAGGTCTGAAACCAGTAATAACCACAGTGGAAGGTTACAGTTACAGGTAACTGTTTCTAGTGCCAAACTGAAAAGAAAAAAGAACTGGTTTGGAACAGCAATATATGCAGAAATAGTTGTAGATCAAGAAATTAAGAAAACAGCAGAATCCAGGAGTTCTTCTAATCCCAAATGGAATGAACAGCTAACCGCACATGTGACCCCACAGACTACATTGGAATTTCGAGTTTGGAGTCATCACACTTTAAAAGCAGATGCTTTATTAGGAAGAGCAGCAATAGATTTGAAACAAGCTCTGTTAATCCGCAATAGAAAGTTGGAAAGAGTGAAAGAACAGTTAAAACTTTCCTTGGAAAACAAAAATGGCGTAGTGCAAAGTGGCGAATTGACAGTTGTGCTTGACAGATTGGTGGTTGAGCAAGAAAATCTAACAAACTGCAGCTCATCTCCAACTATAGAAATACAGCAAAACGGTGATGCCTTATGTGAAAATGGAGATCCTTCTGCAAGGACAACTACCAGGTTGGCTGTTGAAGGTACTAATGAAATAGATAATCATGTACCTCCAAATATTCTAGTCCAAAACTCATGCTGTTCATATGTAGTTAATGGAGACAACACACCTTCATCTCCATCTCAGGTTGCTGCCAGACCCAAAAATACACCAGCTCCAAAACCACTCACATCTGAGCCTGCCAATGACTCTGTTAATGGCGAGTCATCCTCATCTGCACCAACTGATAATACATCGGCCATGGGGACTGCAGTAGTTTCTGAAGAAACTGCCTTGTCTTCAAACTGCACTAGTACTACTGTTGAAGATCCTCCAGTTCAAGAAATACTAACTTCCTCAGAAAACAATGAATGTATTCCTTCTACCAGTGCAGCAGTGGAATCAGAAACTAGAAGTATGTTAGATCCTGCCACCTCTGATTCTGGAAATAGTTCTGCTTTTGAAGCAGCCAAATTAAGACAAACAGATGGGTGTGTGGAACCTGTACAGCAACAGTCTGGAAATGCCAACACAGAAACTTTGCCATCAGGGTGGGAACAGAGAAAAGATCCTCATGGTAGAACCTATTACGTAGATCATAACACCCGGACAACCACATGGGAGAGACCACAGCCTTTACCTCCAGGTTGGGAAAGAAGAGTCAATGATCGTGGAAGAGTTTGTTATGTGGACCATAACACCAGAACAACAATGTGGCAGCGGCCGACCATGGAATCTGTCCAAAACTTTGAACAGTGGCAGTCTCAGCGGAACCAATTACAGGGAGCTATGCAACAGTTCAACCAGCGATACCTCTATTCGGCTTCAATGTTAGCTGCAGAAAATGACCCATATGGGCCTTTGCCACCAGGTTGGGAAAAAAGAGTGGATTCCACAGACAGGGTTTACTTTGTGAATCATAACACAAGAACGACTCAATGGGAAGATCTGAGAACTCAAGGCCTACAGAATGAAGAACTTCTGCCAGAAGGCTGGGAAATTAGGTATACCTGAGAAGGTGTTAGGTACTTTGTTGATCATAACACAAGAACAACAACATTCAAAGATCCTCGCAATGGGAAGTCATCTGTAATGAAAGGTGTTCCACAAATTGCTTATGAACGCAGCTTTAGGTGGAAACTTGCTCATTTCCGTTATTTGTGCCAGCTAATGCACTACCCAGTCACGTGAAGATCATCATATCCCGGTAGACGTTGTTTGAAGATTCCTTCCAACAGATTATGGCATTAAAACCATATGACTTCAGGAGAAGATTATATGTAATATTTAGAGGAGAAGGACTTGATTATGGTGGTCTAGCAAGAGAATGGTTTTTCTTACTTTCACATGAAGTTTTGAACCCAATGTATTGCTTATTTGAGTATGCTGGCAAGAAAAACTACTGCTTGCAGATAAATCCAGCATCAACAATTAATCCAGATCATCTTTCATACTTTTGCTTCATTGGTCGCTTTATCGCTATGGCCCTTTTTCATGGAAAGTTTATCGATACTGGTTTCTCTTTACCATTCTACAATCATATGCTAAGTAAAAAAACTTACTATTAAGGATTTGGAATCCATTGATACTGAATTTTATAACTCCCTTATCTGGATAAGAGACAATAATATTGAAGAATGTGGCTTAGAAATGTACTTTTTTGTAGACATGGAGATATTGGGAAAAGTTACTTCACATGACCTGAAATTGGGAGGTTCAAATATCCTGGTGACTGAGAGAACAAAGATGAATATATTGGTTTAATGACAGAATGGCGTTTTTCTCGAGGAGTACAAGAACAGACCAAAGCTTTCCTGGATGGTTTTAATGAAGTTGTTCCCCTTCAATGGCTACAGTACTTTGATGAAAAAGAATTGGACGTTATGTTATGTGGCATGCAAGAGGTTGACTTGGCAGATTGGCAGAGAAATACTGTTTATCGGCATTACACAAGAAACAGCAAGCAAATAATTTGGTTTTGGCAGTTTGTGAAAGAGACAGACAATGAAGTAAGAATGTGACTATTGCAGTTTGTCACTCGAACCTGCTGTTTACCTCTAGGAGGATTTGCTAAGCTTATGGGAAGTAATGGGCCTCAAAAATTTTGCATTGAGAAAGTTGGCAAAGATACCTGGTTACCAAGAAGCCACACGTGTTTTAATCGCTTGGATCTACCACCATATAAGAGTTATGAACAACTAAAGGAAAAGCTTCTTTTTGCAATAGAAGAGACAGAGGGATTTGGACAAGAATGAATGCGGCTTCTTAATTTGGAGGAACTCTTGCATTTAAATACCCCAGCCAAGAAAAATTGCACAGATAGTATATATAAGCTGTTCATTCTGTATAGTGAATTTTCTGAACCTCTTAAAGTATCTTTCCCTTCTTCCACAGAAATATGCAAACAATTCATCCTTTTCTACTTTATTTATTGTTCCCTTGAAGTGACTGACCAGGAAAAAGTTCATCCTTAAATTTTGAAGCAAGCAAGAGACTTTATTAAAAATGATTATTATATATCTATATAAGCATATTTGATCATGGCTCTAGTTTTATAGAGCTCTGATGGTATTAAACATGACAGCTGTTCATTCAAAAGTATCTGGATTTGCTTTACCTTGTTTCTATTATCCAGGGGAAAAAGTGCAAATTACTCCATGTTCTTCTCCCTTATGCAACATCTGAGGGTGTTTAGTTGCATGGCTGTTCAG